>JAOTOK010023331.1:0-12796 GCA_025770025.1 Virgularia gustaviana
CTGAGATTTTATGGATAATTAAATAAGCCCCCCCTCTCAATTAAGCCCCCCCTCTCTATTAAGCCCCCCCTCCAAAGAATAAGCCCCCCGGGGGGCTTAATAAAGTGAATACGGTACATGCCAATTGGTGAGCTTTACATTTGAAACAGGTGTCAGACATGGAGTTAATGAGTAAAAAAACTGTAAAATATTTAGTTTTTAAATAAATTTTCTTTCAATTGAGGCAATAAACATGTACTACAATTAATGTACTACAATTATTTATTTTATATCACACATAGGGGTAAAGTCCAAAAAAGACAAGCAGGAAAGGAAGTCAAGGCCAACCTATGAGAAAAAACATGCTAGGTTAGCTAATTATGTACTCACAACTTCACATTATTTACTTATTTGTAATATTTAAACATTATGAAGTACATTAGTAATTTATTTTCTTGGAAAAAAACATATGGATTGGAAAAATTCATGAATTATTTATCATTAACGTTTCGGACCTGACGTCAAAACGGCAATTGTAAAATATTTTTCTTTTGTTTTTGTGCGCCAAAATTCCCCCTTTGACATCACATCCTCGGGAATTTTTTTTTAAAAGAAAAATAACACATTTACTTCATTTTGTTTAAATACTGTACTAGTAGCTAGAAAAACGCAAATTCCCTGACCGTCATATTGGGACTTTAATTCTGGTTTACATTGAGAAAGTTTTCAAATGGCAAGTTTCCTTGATCACAAGCTGGTTTGCTGCAAAACAAGTCTACTAAGTGTCACTACTAACTAAAGTCTTTCGTCTGCCACGTTGGGAAACATGACATTTCTTGCATTAATTTGTTCAAGCCTCAAGGATATGAAACATTTGCTCGCATAACCTATAAATAAGTATATAAACTAAATATTATTAAGTAAGACTTGTCAGAAATCTACAATTTTATAGACAAAGATCAAAATCATTGGAGAGAGCTTTACGAGAAAGAGATATACCACGAAAAAGAAAATCTTCAATATCACCGCCAAGGTAATAATTGAATTTTCAATTGATTCTTTTGTTTGTCAACTCTGCCACCAAAGAAAAAGATGTTTTCACATGCATTTCAAACTGGTGTCTGTTAGTTTTCCAACATAGACTGGCGTTTGTTCCACATTGATTGACATTGACATACAGTGACAGTCATATTGAATTTCGACGAGATAAATTTCCCGAGATATCCATTTATCGGCGTAAATATTTCCAATTTAACAATATTTCTGTCATCTGTGTTAAGGAAGCAATCGAGGGCGGAAATTCCATACTTTCTCTTATACGAAATAGATCATGATCATTGAACATCATAATCTGTTGTATTAAATTGTGCTGAATAGAGTTATTGAGCACGCGGGAAAGGCAGTCCTGAGCGCACGCGGGAAAGGCAGGAGAGCACGCGGGAAAGGCAGGAGAGTACGCGGGAAAGGCAGGAGAGCACGAAAATGCGTAGGAGCGTTGATCCCAGACTTTTCCCAAGTATTGACCAACTCTATTGAGCACGCCAAATCATGATCATAATGTTTTTATAACATAGGAAAATGAACGAAAATACCGTAGTCGTAGAATTGAACGTCGAGATTTCCCGCGTTTTATTTCAAGCTGGCGCGCACTATTTAGAGCAAGCGATAACGTCAGCAGCGTGCACAATGACGTGATCGAGTGGTACGCTCCTATCGACATCGTTTTATTTAACATATTTAGCGTTGACTTACTGTATGTCGAAGTGTTCACGGGATTTTTTAAGTGTTAGGTTCAGGGAGCAAATACATTCCCACGTTGACGACTAAAATAAATTATATTGTTCTTTTTGTTTTATTTGTTTAACCTATGGTTTTACAAACTGTTTTATTTCACTGTCTGCATTGGAATTAATCGTAGTTTTTATTCAAAATTCACATCGCAACACTTTAAGAAATTCACACTAATTCTGTAAAGAAGCAACTACTGCAACACATCAACAAGTATGCGCTTAAAATTTTGATTCTCAGTTTTTCACCAACCCAGAGTAATAACGTAAGCGAGATTTGAACAACTGCTTCACGGTATTTCGTATTTTGGGGACGACAAAAAATTTACAATACCCTTGAAGTATTTTAGAATAAACGGAACCAGAGCCAACACAATTTAGAGGGGGTTTTGCCTATACCAAATAAAAGGTTTTCTGTACATATTGAACTTTAACTAATATTCTGTATTCTTTGTATGTTATTTAAGCAAACTGAGCCTGTTTGAATCTATTCATATAATATGTGTTTTAGGAGCACGGTACGTGGACATGCCTCTTCATTCTTACTGGCATGTTATAGCTATATTTGTAGTTTAGCTACATATAATACATTGTGTGTGATCCACAGACTGCTTTTTATTATATAGGAGAAAAAGGAAGAAGTCATCCAGTGAAGAATGTAAGTTGTTCTAAGTACGTCGTTAACGCCTATAGCGGGCATCTTGTTAGATATACAGTATGTACTAGAACTATGGAGTGGATCAGTTTTCACGATCACGCGTGTATTATTCAACAGCTGATTACAGGAAAAGGAAAGAAAAAGCCAAAAGCAAGAAAAGAAAAAAGGAAAGGTATGAGTATAATTTTAGTTACCTAACTCAGTGTCCAGTCAGCTATTCTTTCCCGAAAATTGGTAGTGATTACATGTTTGCCCCACTGATCTCATAATAGACTGGATGCAGCATCTATACCTATGGAAAATGAAGCCAGCGTTAATGAACTTCTGGGGACCACTTTCAAAAAAATTAAATAATCACGCAAACGCCAGAAACGGTTCTTTTAGCGAATATATACTCCAATGTTTAACAGCGCCCTGTTTAGACTTTCTCAAAGTCCGTTTTATTTTCTTTCCGCCCGGAGAATTTGAAGTTTTGCGTGTAGGGAGAGAAAACAGACTTTTCCAGCCTGCATCGCGCCATAATTTACCGACTTAGTTCTAGGTCGGAGGTTTGGTCGGAGGTGTGTCCCGTATCTCACCCAATCGACCCAATCAAAAGTCTTTGCATTGTTTTATGACGTAATTACAATAGCTTGTAGTTGTAGAAACAAACCTATATTGTTCACATGGCCAATGCCGTGGGAAACTCTAAAATTTAAAAGATCCCGTCGCGGGATAATACTATGACGCCATTAACATTTCGCGCCAAAAATGCAATTTCCTGCGGGTGGAGCAAGTCGACTTTTCCCTTTTTCCTCCTACCCCCTCCTTCACCCTTTTTCCCATGAAAAGTCGACTTGTGGCAAGTCTACGCCCTGTTCAAATAGTTGTTAAACAATTTAGAGATCTTGCGTTCAAAAATGCCCGAATCTGTTTCCCCATCTGTAATGGGGGATACAGGAAAAATTTCGTTCCATGCATGCAGTTTTCTCGCTAAAATATACTTGTGAGTTTGAGAAGCAATGTAACACACGCGGAAGTAATTTCTAAATACAGACATTCAGACAAACTAAATAAAAAAACTCGGCTGCGCCTCGTATTTTCAATCAGATTGTGTTATTTATAAATCGCTTTTTACATATAAACTTAACTGAGTTTTACATATAAACTGTTTCTGTCCGTCAGCTGAAAACTCATCCACAAATACTGCTACCTGCTAAGCGAATTAAGTTGAAACAGGTGAACCATGCGGTAAGTGTGATTGACATAGATTGACATACATTTCTATTTCTATGGAAATTATACTGATAGAGAGGAGAAGAAAGGAAAAAGAAAAAGAGTGAAAGGAAGAAAGAGGTGAAGAGGAGGAAGCGACGTTCTTCGCGGCTTCTATAACAATCAATTCTTGTAAACTTTTGTCAGTGTTGGAGGCAATGTTCTTCTTTACTTCTTAACACTTTGAGTACCAGCAGGGTTCACGCTGACGAGTAAAATCCTCTGGCACCAGCAGAGTTAAATCTGTAAGGACCCCAACGGCCCTTGAAGGGTTAGTATGCGGCATACAAGACAGTATTCTGAAAAACCGAGAGAAACCGAACAGACAACCAGTACAAATTAATGCAATGCTAAAGATAACTAACTGAACATAGATAATGAATATCCTTTGCGACCCTCGGCCGATAAACTTTAGTCAAATTCTTCGTTCAGTCGTTAAAATAAGGCAAAAGAAGTATCTATAGGTGCAAACATCAGACCTTTCCTTGCAAAAAAAGTTTTAAACGGTTGTTTTACGTATGGGCAACAGTTTGCCCGCCGTGGTGCATGAACCAACGTCATACACCGTAAACAGAATTTCCACAAGTTTAATGTTGTAGTGTGTATAATATCTTCTTACAAGTGACTACAATAGTAGACTACAATTTCCATACAATAAAAATTAAAATACTAGATCAATAGTTCTCCTATAGCTACTATTTCTTTAGTTCAATAATTCGCTATAATATGTAATATATATGTACAATTTTTGGCCAAAAGTTAATAGGAAACGAAAATTCACTCGTTCTAAGACCTTTTGGCCAAAATTGTATAGTAGCCACTCTCCTACGCAGAGGCTGCTTGCGGATATGGGCAACAGGTGGGATATGCAGGGGTAATTGTGGATGGCTATGTAGCCACAATAATGTGGGATATTTGTAATATGTCTTAATGGCGAAATAATATTTTCTATAATCTTTTTCAAAGTTGATAGGTCTAAATATCCTCTTAATTTTCTCCTGGGTTCATTGGGTACATTGCTAGAGGGCATCACTTTAAAGTAAGGCTAAATAACCACAAGCAATTCAAAACCGCGAATAAAGACAAAATTTGTGAAACTGATAAGTTAGATTGTTATTCGCGTCGTATAAACAAATACTCTAGTTTCGAGCAGACGTGTACACAATGCATCAGCTGGACGACTTATATTAGCGTGTCTCACGACGACAAAATTCTTCTGCGTGGTTTTGCATTTCTTCTATGGAAAATATGCGACGATCAAGCAATGATATCCCGTGAATAGACCCTTTTAAAAATGACGTAGTTTGCGGAGAAAGGTAATGCTACAAGCAATGTGATTGGCTTGCGTTATTGATGGGCCAATCATATTGCGTGTAACATCGCGTTTTCCGCAAACTACGTCATTTTTAAAAGGGTCTATTATACGAACTCGAATCTAATCTTTTTTCGCTTTTCAAAATATATAGTTAATAATTATTCTAATAATTAAAAGTATGGATAAAAGAAATCTTCCAGCACTTTTTAAAATCTATATGTGTCTGAGTCAGGAGCTGTCCCACATCAATCTATTATAGGAACTTACATGCTTGCAACAGTGACGCCACGAGCGAGATCACTATTTGCTTACAATGCCTGGATTTGGGGGTAGCTCCGCGGGCAGAAGAAGACAACTGTACAGATCTACTGCTTGTAGCATCAGGAGTACTTCCTTAAATGTGACCCTAAATGGCTTACCATAATCCGAGCCTTTACATTACATCTAACGTGGCCTGTGATTCAAGTTCTTCTACCCGAGTAACTACCCGAAATAGGGATGGTGTACAAACGTCATCATTATGACGTCAGTCGATTTTAAGCCAACATGCAGTTTTCAGTTCAACGTTACACTAATAAACTCTTGCACTCAATATCGCGTTTTCAAAGAGAAATTATATGTGTATGATAATTCTCAAAAATGTATAACTCCTGCAATGAATCCGCTCGTGTCATAACCGATAGACGGCAAGCTCACTTTTACTAGTCTCAAAAGTCGTGGAGAAGTCGTATAAAGTCATAAATCCCCGTAAACAACGCTATTCCCGATGTTTTGGTTGGAACAGTGACGATGAACGACAGCATGGCATGTTGGGGGTTATAGGGGGCACTTGAATGAGCTCTTATGACGGTATCGTAGTAGCTAACGTACCCCCAAGTGTCCCCAGTATCCCTAGTCCTACTCCATTACTTCTCTGTTATCCTCTTACGTTCAGCCAAGACAATGGGCATGGCGACTTTTACGGCATTTACGCTGCTTTTGTGGTTTTACGACTGGTCTGTATTTGAAAAAGCAGACTACCTGCGGAGGAGGCTAAACCGATTGTTTAGGGTTATAAGTATTTGATGGTCAAAAGGTAGCCAACAATAGAATATCCGCCGCCATGTTTGAAAATAATCCCAATTATGTCCCACAATCCATTACGCAAACCCTACTGTGACGTAAGCACTCCAAAAGACTATTAGCTATAATATAACCTTGTTTTACCATATATATGTATATATCTGATATAGATAGTATAGTTATCAATTTTGTGCTCTATATGAAAATCCGAGTCTATTTTAGATCCAACAGCATTGAAGAAGGATTTTCAAGATAGGATTTCCAGAGATTTGAAAACCTGCATATCGTTGCTCCATCTATAACACGATGATCAGCAGACCATGAAATACACATGACATGAGCTTTGAAAATCTCGTTTTTCTCGTTATATCTTGGCACAGCCTAAAAAGAAAGTAGATATTCTGCATATAGGACATTTTACCGCTTGAAAAATGAAATTTTGGTGAACATTTTGCTTCAGTTGAAAGGGGTGATATCAGCATTTTTTGGGAAGTGGCAAAGCGCTGCAACCACCCCCACCCCAGAAAATTCGTCCATGGTACAACAATACTTTGTCTTCGAGTTAACATGTTATCACAGAATAGATGTACGTCGATGTACGATCAAAATTCAATCCCTGTTTATTAATTAGTCGGTCCCGGAAGATTCTCAGTGCTGTGACCATCCTGGGTTAGACGGTCGGCAATTTTTTAGCCTGCGTAGCAGGCCCTCTGTTGTTGATTTTTCAGGATAAACAAAATAGTTGAAAATAGTAAACGGATTGAGCCCTGGTAGCATGATCTATTCTGTGACGGTATGTTAAATATCTATCGTACCTGTGCTCTGCCTATAGCTCCGATAGCCACTTGTGGTGGAAGTATGACAGGATCACAGTAAGTGCCTCCGAGCTAGAAAAAACGATAATTATGAAACTAAATACATATTTATTTCATACAATTCAATGCATGCAAGTGCACACTGTTGTTATAAAGCAACTTGGGGGATTTCCATCGAAACGTAGGTAATATATATTATAGAAAAAACACCTTTCTGGTGAAAAAGAAATCTGTGACTTCACCGGGGGATTCCAGAGGATTGCTCATTTACCTGCATGGTTTCCTTCAGTTTCGTGCCACAAACACTTTTAAGTGTTTATGTTTATTTTTTTGAAGTTTTTTTTTGTTAGAAGTACTACAACAAACCATGTACCATGAGTTGTCCAAAAACGAAACCGGAAAAAGAAAAATCTGTCAAACCTGTTTAGGTCGCTGACGTTAAGTAAAGCTTTTTGTTTACAGAACGAAATGACGTTAAATTTTGAAGAGAAAATCGATCTCAAAGTTTGCATAATGTGACTGAATTTTTTCTTATGCTCGTAGCAACCTAAATAATATTTACAGTTTCCAAATATTCCACAGGCATTTCCTGCGACCATTTATCTCGTGCTACGCGTCCCCCGGCCCGAACAGAAGTTGCCTGCAATGGAGGCTAGGCTTGCAATAAACAACGAATACTTACTGAACCAATATTAGATAAGGTAAATGTTCCACCTTGAAGATGCTCAATTTCCAATTTAGCGGCAAGAGCAAGTTGTTGCAAATGGTTAAGATCCCGAGCAACGTCAAAGATTGACTTATTTTGAACATCTTTGATATTTGGAACGACAAGACCCTGGTTGGTATCCATAGCTATACCAATATTATGACGAGCCTACGATATAGATCATAAAACACCTGACATCACTCCATGGTATAAAGGTTTTATGAAACATTTTTTGTTATTTTTATATTATATTATTATGCAACTGAATGAAAGAACGCTCTCTGCCTCTTAAGTACAACTATGGTTGCATGCACATAGGAGAGAAATATTTTATATTCTTTTTTGGTGATTTGAATGCATTATTCTGTACCTTGTACGTGATATTTTCACACTCTTCATCTACCGTGCTATTTAATATGGGGTAATGTTGTAAAGCCATTGAAGCTGCTTTAATAAACATCGGCATAAATGAAAGTTGAACTCCTCTGCTCATCGCTAAATCCTTGGCATTTCCTCTAAAACTGTTCCAAATGAACACAATTTGTTAGATAATGTTTGCTAAATTGTCGCATATATGTTTAAAATGTTTAAATGGTTAATCCTACTATCTTATTAACTAATAGTGCAAATCCCGCTTTATTTTTTTTCGCATAATACTACTGCTATTATACTTACGTGATCAACCTGTTCAGGACAATTTCGTCACTGTATCCAAAATGTGGAATGTTTAGCGCACTCTTCATTGTTTTCACCATTGCTTTCTTGAATCCTTTGATGGGTTCTGTTTGATCGTCGACCATAGGTGGTGGAACAGGTGGAGCGGATGGGATGGTTACCGTGGGCCCGAGAGGGGGAGCCTGAGCTGTCGTCGGAGTCTCGGGAGTTGGTGGAGCGATACCGGTGACTGTGCTATCTGGAAGAAATGGTTGTTAACAATGATCATTTCCGTCTACACCAGTTCCTTCTGCAACGCGAAAACTAAGAACGCGACTGAAGCAAGTTTGTGCACTAGGTTAAATCGATTAAGAGTTTATATAAAGAATAACTTGCCATATAGTCAATGGAGTAGATGATCTGGAAACTTCATACAAATCCAATAGAACTTAATGTATATGCAGAGTTAAGCAAAAGCGCGTGCGACTAACCAAGGTTGGTTACTCTTATCAGGCGTTGACAAACTGAAAGGTGTACAAACTAATTGCATAAATTTAAACAATTAGATAATGAGTTCTATCGAATTGTTGTGAAGCTTCCAAACCTAAAAACCAAACCATCTCTATTGACTATGAACTCACTTACCATCTTGAATGGTCTTGCCACATTTAATGAAATTTATGATGTCATCTTTCAGGACCCTTCCCTCTTTCCCTGTCCCAATTATGTCAGCTAAGTCCACCTACGAAGAAAAAAACGAGGTACTAGGGTTGGCTGGAGGAAAATTTAGTATTTTTCTGAGAAATTTGCTGACCCACCCAGAAAGTTAAAAAAACATGTGGTGGCCCATCCAAAATGTCGGAAAAAATTTCGAGGCCCATCTTTTGCCCCGGTTTTAAGAACCTGCATTTAAATTGTTTTAAATGCTACCATAATCATTCCACATACTGCTTTCAGGGTTTAAAATAATTAATTTAATCAAATTAATATTCTGCAGCTTTCCAAGTAGTTGCTACTCGTCCATGAGCGACCAATTCCAGTTCTTCCTCAGAAGACTGATATTATAATTTTCAATTGTCCAAACACCATTCTCAATTTCCTTTATTAAACAAGTCATAATTATGTACTTTGCTGATGATAAGCTCATTTTTACCATTATATATTTTTTTTTAATTTTTGCGTGAAAAATATTTGTTTCTAATAATTTCATGGCCCATCCAAAAGTGGAAAAAACATTTCATGGCCCATCTTATTTGTTGTTTTTTCATTCATGGCCCATCCCAAATCGCTCCGGCCCACCCTACCAGATATTTAATGACCGGTCCCTGAAGCTGTCAGAAAATCACGCATGAAAGACCATCGAAGCATTTTGGTTTTTCAGCAATTTTAAAGCAAGTTATTACGTTAACGGGCCGCTTAGCAGACATGAAGTATCAAGCAACACACAACCATTTCTTAAAAAATTTTTGGATAGAAACTTCGTTGTTCGCAGTAATAAGAAGCAGAAAACGATACAAACTTTGCGGTCAAGAAAAAGACAAAGAGTATAGTACTGTTTTCTATGAAAGTTACTATAAACTGAAGTTACGACAATTTCCGATCACACGCGACCCTTGGCGATCAAAAATGCTGACACGAGAACGCGTTTAACTTAACCAACGTCAATCTAATCATCGCAACGATAATTTAACCTTTTCCCCACTTGCCTTATCCCTTTTGTATAAAAAAGTATAAAAACGGTCAAAATGCTTCTGAAATTTGAAGAAATTTAAACTAACATTTTTTTCCATCGCCATTCTGCGAACTGCCGGTGTTGCCAGTTTCCGTGCAGAAAGGTTAGTTGCTTGATTTGATTTTTTTTCGAAACTGTTTGACATTGGTGCAGGAGATTCTGTGACTTGTTCTTGCATGGTATCTTCTTCGACAATGTCGTCTTCTTCTAAAATTTAACAACAGAGAAAAATTATTATTAAACATAAAATTTACAGAGTCGGCTTACAAAACATTGCAAAATCAGACGTCCCCATGACTTTTCTATGTCATAAAAATTTCAACTAACCACCAGGTATTTCAAAATCAATCAACGGAGTGCCAACGATGGCTATAGCGTCTTCACCATAGTATATATTTTTTATAACACCATCATACGGACTTGTGATTGTTAATGAAGCCTTGAAAAAAGGGAAACACGTAGTACTATACATCGAACTGATATACAATTAATGCAGAATGAACTGAGGAATAATAAAACCTTATCAGTCTCAGCTTCACAAAGGTCATCAAAATGGTTAACGTGATCACCAGGGTTCACAAACCTGCAAAAATAGATATTTTAAGAAAGTGTACAACGTAATAACAACACAAAAATATTAGAAATAATAGATTAGAAATGTATAATAATTGTCTCATCCAAGAATATCGTGCAAAAGAAGATTTATTGTTTCACGCTTGCAATTACTTCAAATAACAGGCCATAGTTTTTCCCCTCGGGTTCTCGGAAGATTTTTTCAAGCTCAATGAAGTTGTTCAAGGCAGGTTATTACCAACCCTTAGTGCTGTCTACTCAATGGTTTTAGTTGGTGAATATTTTTTATAGTGGACTAAAATAGTGCCATTTTCATTTTGTTTCAATAATATAAATCACCCATTATAAAACGCTTCCAGATTTCCTTTACATATATGACTCACAATTTCTCAGTCTATTTTTTGTAATTTACCATTTTTTAATTGACACTTCTCGAATGCCTTCACCGGGGTCTGAGAGGAGAAATGTGGATAACTTCCATAAAGCAACTAAATAAAAAAGCAACCAACGAGAATATTAATAATTAAAGTGAGATAAAACGAGGACGAGATTCGGTAAGACTTGCCAACTCGCTTTCGTCTTACCGTTAACCGTCATGGATTTTATAGCCTTTGTCCCTGAGTCCACACATGGATCCATAGACTAACGGCGGCTAGAAACGAGACTCAGTGTGGATTGCGAGTTGTTGCTGATTCTTTAACCTGTTCAGACTGAAGTGAATAAAAGTCCATGACAGTGGTGGTAAAATTAAATCGAGTTGGATTTCATCGATTCTCATCGTTGTTTAATCTGCCCTTTATTATACATATGATACAGTATGATACAGTATGATACAGTATGATACAGTATGATACAGTATGGTTCCAAAGTCTCAAAAGAGACATGACAGCATTTACATAGTGACACACGTCTTTCCAGACCAGGAAAACTTATTTCGACATTAATAACATAGAATACTAACTAAACAGAAGGCAATCTTCAGTGCATTCCCATAAGTATTACGCCAGTGATTCGTCATCCAGCCAGTGAAGGTTGCAGAGGCAATCATCCCCCGTGAAAATCTGTGTACATAAATGTTTTCACAGGTGATGGTGATTGCCTCTGCACTGGCTGGATGACAAATCACTGGCATATATCACTAACAGTACGCGAAATACACTGGAGATGGCCTTCTGTTTAGTTAGTATTCTTAGTGTTTCTATTTCAAGTTGTTTGCAAGTCTACCATTTTGAATAGCAGAGACACACATCTATATTTTCATATTTTCCCAGCATCATGTGATGAGAAAATTTACAGTGAAGTTAGAACTTCTCAAGGAAGCACCTGCCAGTCACATACATTTGGTAATGGTTAGCCTGCATAGCAAGGGTTTCCACGTGGTTTACTAAACGTATGTGGCTTACTATAAAACGTGTAGTGATTCAGCGTAGTTTACTAAACGTATAGTGAATCACAACTGAATAACTACAGTAAACCACATACGTATAGTAAACCACGCGGAAACGCTTGCTATGCAGGCTAGGTAATGGTGAAGGTCGGTTGCTGCTTAGAAGGGCAACATGACGTCACATGAGAGGGATCATGAGCATATTAGATGACTCAAGTGCAAACTTTAGCTATGCTTTATGTGCAATAAACACACCATTTTGAAACATTTTAAAGCCTCCTGCAATGACTGCTGTTAACAGTTGACAGTACTATGCATATAAATTCTCACTTAACACATAAAATTTCAACCAGTTTAATCTTCCATGCTAACCGTGATTGCAAGTACTGTCAATATTGACATCACCTTACCTGAACTATGCACCCATCTTCTAGTCTTCAAACATAACTGGTTAGCCTAAAATTATTTGTACAGAATGATATAATTTACCACAACATCAGATACTTCCCTAAAACCAGTTTGCCAAACTGAAACCAATCCAGGTCAGCTGTGGTCAGCAACCTTACATAACTGCAGCAATTGTAATATTACTGTTACTGCATTAAACTATTGACCATTGTGGTGAATACCAACGGACAATGACTGTTATCATCAATATGTATATAGAGCCCTGAATCCTGGCATATGACAAACTCACAACCACAAAACATAATAAACCTGAGCCATATTTTATTCTTATAAATTAACTTTAATTCAAACACACAATCAATCGCCGCATGTTATATTGTATTGTATTATATTGTATTGTATTGTATTGTATTGTATTGTATTGTATTGTATTGTATTGTATTGTATTGTATTGTATTGTATTGTA
>JAOTOK010023553.1:1103-12790 GCA_025770025.1 Virgularia gustaviana
TCCATGGTTTGTCCCTCTTTTCCATGGTTTGCCCGTCATTTCCATGGTTTGTCCCTCTTTTCCATGGTTTGCCCGTCATTTCCATGGTTTGTCCCTCTTTTCCATGGTTTGCCCGTCTTTTCCATGGTTTGCCCGTCATTTCCATGGTTTGTCGGTTTGTCCCTCTTTTCCATGGTTTGCCCGTCATTTCCATGGTTTGTCCGTCATTTCCATGATTTTTCCGTCATTTCCATGGTTTGTCCGTCTTTTCCATGGTTTGTCCGTCTTTTCCTAGCCTGCTTTGCAGACGCTCGTGCTCGTTGGCGGGGGTTTCTCTAACCCCGGGCCATAAGAGCGTCTGCAGGCTAGTCTTTTCCATGGTTTGTCCGTTGTCCGCTGCCCGTTGTCCGCTGTCCGGTGTCCCTGTCCGTGTTTTCCATATAACCTTGATGACAAGGTACGTTTAATTTAGACATCACTTAGTGTCAAAACGTTGGTCCCACGAGCTGACAAAAAAGCGTGGTTAAGCAGTTTACTGGAGCCGCTATATATACGAGATCTTCCAAACATGTATAATTCCATTATCATACACAACTAATGACGTCAAAGACGTTTTATTTGAATACTTAATATCTCAAGAACAAGAAGACATGAAAAAATCCAGTCGATTACGGGTTTACTCCACCAGCTCTTTCAAATAAAATAAATGTGAATAGGGAAAATTTCGTTGCATAGACACATTAAAGTGCATGAATTGTTCGACATCTGAGCAAGGTGGCTTATTTTTGCTTTTCGCAATGGGTTCTTATAGCATGGAGCGTCTTCGTTTAGGTATTGTGCCAAAGATACAACTGATAAAAGCCGGTGCAAAAGAGGAAGATCAAGAACTTGTAAGGCTTCAGTGTACTTGGACTTTTGTGGGAAATCGAAGTAACGTCGAATTTGAAGCTCGTTGGTTTGCAGATGAAACGCATGCGAAGCACAGAATCACGAAAATTATTGATGGCAATGAGGATTTTGAATACATATTTGATTATGCCTATAATATTCACGACCCAACTGTCCCACACAATGGCCATGGATATGAACTAGATAAAAGGGTTGGTATAATTTTTTTTCTATTTAATCCTGCGCATTCCTATAAATATATATTTATATAATATTTCTGTTTTTGCTCATGATGTAATATACAGGGTGTATCAAAAAAACGCAACCACTTACTATTCATGAATATCCGCTTTGTTTTGCATTACAAAAGCGTTTTGCACCTCGGTTGGGTGTAATGCACGACAATAAAAACTCGTTGTTCGGTTGTTAGCTGCACCATTATTAGTTTAGCTGATTTGACTATTAGCAGTTGAACTGTATGTACGATTAGAAGCCATTTTAAAATCCCAGGGGAATAAAATCTATTGAGCTTATGAACAATATAAATTTTAGAATATTAAGTTGTTGCGTTTTTTTATACACCCTGTATGTAATACATGATGTCGTCTGGGTTTTTTAGCCGAGATCCCGCCTCCACAATACCTTGTAAAAAACAGCGCTCTAGGAGGATTGCAGTGCTGTCTTCCATATAAACGTTACTTCTATTGGCCATACATCTATAGACTTACTTCAGAAATGGCTTGTTATAGTTAAGTGCCTGTTTGCTTGGTATGTTTTGTGGATTGTTGTCAGTGGCAGCGCGATGTGGCAGGGTTTCTGAATGCCAGGGGCAAGAGCGATTTTGGCGCATATACATTGCTACGTGGTATTCTAAAATTAATTGAGTAAATAAAGTTCGTTTCGGGTGTTTTTCAAAGGTTTTTACTTATATTAACACTATAAAATGTTAATTATATTTCAAGGAACTATATTACATACTATCCTAACCAATATTATATCGCGTCGAAAATGTCGATGAATATATTCTCATTAACGCGGCCGAAATCCTCGTGTAGTCGTCTTTTGCAGAATTTCGAGAAATTCCTTAAAATCATTCAGGCATTTCTTATTCTTTGAAAGTTATTTGATTTTTTTTTATTTCTTTAGCCGTATTGCCAAGTTCGTGCAAGATATAAAGGTGCCTCATGGTCAACGTGGTTTTCAAGTAATAGAATATTTACGGGAATAGCTGTAAGAATGATTTTTGTTCTGTATCTCTGTTAGTGGTTAGGTAGCCGACCCAGACTTACAACTGGGAGCTTCTATGGCATAATATTTTACTAGTATATACAATTATGCAACACCCCTCGCTTGCTTCTAGTCACATTAAAAACCATACATAACAATTACATACCAAAATAAATATCCACTACTCTTTCGGTGTTAGATGAGGACTTTCGTTTCAAGGTTCCCAACCCTAACTCTAACACTAGCCCTAATTCTGAACCGATACCCAGTTTCGTGAATTATACCCTTGCCATAAACCGACACTCTTTCCTAAATGTATACCCTTGCCATAAAATGACACTCTTACCTAAATTTATACCCTTAACATAAACCGATACCCTTTCCTAAATTTATACCTTGAGCATAAACCGATAGCCTTCCCCAAATTTATACCCTTAACAGAAACCAATACCCTTTCCTAAATTTATTTCCTTAACATATAAAACCCATACTCTTCCTAAACTATTGCACTAATCCTAACACTAAAAATCTAGACGAAGTCACTTTGAATTTCTGTTTTGTGTACATCACAATATGTTTTGGTTGACTGCCATGAGGATCATTATTTGCCAACAACACATATAAATAAACAGCACAGACACAGTATGAGAACTCTACTTCAACTTAAAACAACTATACATGATATAACATATCTTCAGTGAAATATTAATATATCTGCACTTTTATAGAAAATAGTCATGATAATCAGTGTCTGACTGTGATGTCACAAGAATACCCTACGTTATGATTAATATTGAGCTTTCTAAACTTCCACAGTGAGGACAAAGTCAACCTGTGAAGCATATTGATAAAAGTCTAAAGTCTAAACATTAACATATTATAATATACCATAGTTTAGTAAATATTATGAACCATTCAATGAAAAAATGCAAACACAATGTGTGTCAACATCCTGAATCATCGTTTACGGCGATCTAGCGTTTCTAATTTCTCAAAATTTTCTCGTTTGGCGCCTACGCATGGTGACACCTCGTAAGCCCCGCCCTCGATCTTTAAACCGTTCGTCTGCCCTTCAGCCGGATGTATGGTAGGAAACATTATAAAATAACATATATAGTACGCCAGCTCTGATTGGTCAATGGCCGTATTTGGATAACGCCATCCAGACACGGGAATTAGCACCTTCGCGGAAACTTTTTAAAAAACGATAGACACGGATGACTAAATTTTGGCAAAAATAGATTTGAACGAGATTGATAAAAAAGACAAAGAAAGCAAAAAGCAGGAAAGGTTTGCCGAAGTAGCCCACGAACAAATTGACGAGCTACTGAGCGATGTAGAATCAAAACAACATACACTGTACGCGCTCTCGATATTTTTACACCTAAAGTATAATATTTACAATAAAATTGTGAATGTTTTTTTATAATATAAACCAGTCGCATTCAAAGTGTTAACATTTCTGAAGGAAACTAACTGGCATACTAGATACATGTTCTACATATTTCGTATATTTATGTTCTTTTACAAAAATGGTCAAAACAACGAAACATGTAATGATGCAAGAAGACGAAATGGATTACAAAACCCTTGACCAATGTTGTTGTTATTTTGTTGTTATTGGAACATGATAAATCGTGCCTGTTGTAAACAGTGCTGTTTTTAGCTGTCGTAACAACGCTGTTCAGGCCTGTTGATTCAACAGTCCTGTTACACGCTGTTGGAACATGATACATCATGCCTGTTGTAAACAATGTTGTTTCTAGCTGTCGTAACAGTGCTGTTTCAACAACCCAAAACAGCCCTGTTAACAGGCATAAACAGTAGTGCAAACAGCTATGAACAAGTATGACAACAGCGCTGTTTTACCTGGCCAGCACAGCGCTGTTCAGAGCTGTTTAAAACAGCTGGGAACAGCGCCGCTGTTAACAGGTACGAACAGGCTGTGCGATTCTGCACTTGTATTTCAGACTATTTATGGCATGCATATTACGTCACTACTATCATGTTGGATGTTTTGACAAAAAATTGTCCTTGTTTACAACTTAAATGTCATCCAACATGGTTGAAATTCTTTTGTCTCGTAATTTTCTGGCGAATGATTGCACACCACCTTCACATTCAATCTCTTAGGTTCATCCAACAAAAATTTCATTGGAGGAATGTGGCACGGACCGGGAGGTGATAATAAGTTTGAGACCACATCTTCCAGTGCGTAACAAGCCTGTGTTAATCGACATCAAGTCTGAAGAGTCATCTAACATGTTAAAAAAGATATGCATCCGAGGGACCAGTGCATGCGAAATCTTTCTGACTTCAAAGCACTCTATCCACATTCCTCTCAGAATAAAATTGTTTGCTGCATGTGAGCTTCCAAGCGATGTAGAATCAAATGAAGTGAGCTTTAAATTTGGTACCATACGACGTGGGGGATACAATGCATTCTGGAACGGGTTTCAACTACCTGAAATAAAGGTCAGGGTGGTATTAAGAATGTAGTTAGGCTCTGTGATATAGCTTCGCGCAATACGCGTTTTCATTGCTGTTGGGTGGGAATACAGGAAGAGTAGTACGGAATACAGGAGAGGCCGGGTTACGGGATACGGGAAGAGTAGTACGGAATACAGGAGAGGGTTACGTGATACTGGAAGAGTAGTACGGAATACAGGTCGAGGAGTAAGGAATACAGAAAGAGGGGTACGGAATACAGGAAGAGGGCTAAGGAATACAGGAAGAGGGCAACGGAATACAGGCAGAGGGCTACGGAAAACAGGCCGAGGGCTACGGAATACAGGCAGAGGAGTACGGAGTACAGGAAGAGGACTACGGAATATAGGCAGAGGGCTACGGAATGCGGTAAGATGGCTGGGGGATACAGGCAGAGGGCTACGGAATGCGGTAAGATGGCTGGGGGATACAGGCAGAGGTGTACAGAATACAGGAGGAGGCGTCCGCAATAGAGGAAGAAGGATACGGAATACAGGCAGAGAGCTACGGAATACGGGAAGAGGGCTGGGAAATATAGGTAGAGGTGTACGGAATACAGAACGAGGCGTCCAAAAAAGAGGAAGAAGGGTACGGAATACATGTCGACTTGTACGGAATACAGGGAGAAGGCTATGGAATACAGCGAGAAGGGTCCGCAATAGAGGAGGAAGGCACGGACGACAGGCAGAGGTGTCCGCAATACAGGGTCGTTCTTTACTCGTCATTTCAACTACTCGTTACTCATTTTACTGGTCGAGTTGAGACAGCCCTTGGAGACATATTCGGTGTAGCTCTATTACAAATATTTTTCAATCCAGAATACATGAAAATTTAAAACAATTGCTCCGGACGCGTTTCACAAGGGTGCATGATGCAACCTGTTTGTTGATGTGGTTCTCTGTTGGAACTCAATGTGATTTGGGACTGTGGGATGACAGAACATCAAAAGGAGACCCCGAGCAAGGCGATGTGATGGTTCCATGCCTCTCATTATAAGGAGCAACTCGGCTCCAGGATCGTTTCCCTTCTTCGCGACATTGCGTAAGGAAACCTTGCCTTAGAATAAACTGCTGGAGAGTCGGATGATGACACAGAAATGAACATTTCCATACACTGTTAATCATTAGGCGAAGAAAGGACAAAAGTTTAGTAGATGACCCAAACTAGCTGATTCATTAAATAGAGTTTGTAGATGGGCCTCGTACCGAGTACCTTTCTGTTTTTACAGTAATAACATTGTTTGTAAAAATCCTGTTTATTTAGGTGACAAAGATGAATTTGGTTAAAAAAGAATGTACATCTATAACTGACCCTCATTTTACAACGTTTGATGGGAAGTAAGTATTTTTTCTTTGTTAAATTGAAACTCGTTCTTCTTAATCCCATCACTTGTGGCCTACATTATAGTGTATATACAATTGTCATTGTTCCAGGCCCCATTTTTTTTTGGGGGGGGGGCATTTTCCGAGACTCTCGGTTGTACGTAAGGACATCATGAAATGTTTGAGCATCGCCTTTCACAACTAAGAACCACAATGAAATTTAAATGTATAAGGGTGCAGGCAGGCGCAGCCTTTAATAAAATTGCGGGGCTCGCCCCCAAAACCAGCCCCTAGAGTTTCAGGACACTGGAGCAAAATAACCTGACCCCGTGTTTTTGGTATAAGAATATCGAAAATGAAATATTAGTTCGTTACTGCGTTATCTTTAACGCATATTGGGACTGTATAATGAATAGCCTGCGTAGCAGACCCTCCGTGTGATAAAGTTGCTGTAAACGCGATAATAAATAGCGATTATAGCGATCGATCGGCACAAAGCACGGCGCGATAGCCACAGCCAGAATGGAGGGAGCCTGGGGAGAACGGGGGAAGGAGGGTCTGCATCAACGCCAGTCAAATTTCATTATTAAATTTTGCTCGTAGAATTTGATTGGTCAAAGATTGGTCATAGACCACCTAGTCTCCGCCCTGATTGACGTCTTACGGTTTACAACTGTGAACTCCAACTTTCAAAGGGTTAATCAGCGAAGCCAATAAACAACTGATTTCAGTTTTATTTCATTAAAAATTTTAACTACGAGCAAGAATACATATGGATCACTCATGGTATAGCAATTATTCCAGTTATGGAAAGATCATAACGCGTAATGTTGGCCAAGCAAGCACAATCATTTAACTACGACTTTGATTAACCCGTAGAGCTTCCATCTATCATAAAATAAGTGTATTTGGCACGGGAAAATGCGGTGGTTGTTCTTAACCTTGCAGAATGCCTTGTTGAGCTCGCTAAAGCAAAAGGTACGCCAATTCCGCGTTGCAAAAGCACCCTGAAATACTGGCGGTAGTGATTTCTCGATGTGGCTCATGCATGTTTACAATATTCACATTCTTTGATTGATCGCGGGTTTCCACTTGATTAATTCCTGCTGAAAGCTCATTGGCTATTTGAATTAGGGGTGTATAATCAACATTAACTGGCGTTGATGCAGGCCTTCCTCTCTTTCCGAAATTAGCTCGCTCTGAGGCTATCGCGGAGGGTCTGCTACGTAGGCTATATAATGAATATCTGGTATTTTTTTATGAAGGAGTAGGTTTTTTATTTGAATTTCTTAAACTATTTTTAGACACTTCAGTTTTCAAGGCGTTGGAACATTCCGGTTGTATCGCAACTCGTATTTTGGAACCGAGGTAGTTTTAAAATTAATATTTAAAGGTTCGATCTGTACAGTCCCTACGTAAACAACAGCTTTGTTTACACTTCAACATTTGAATATCTAGCTTTATCAATGAGATGCGTAGCAACTTTTGCATATTTCCCAGCTTCACAATGAAACATGTGATTAAAAATACTTCAATGTGTCTTTTGAAGAACACAAAACTCAATTAAACTCAGTTAAATTCCTTGAATTCCTACAAGGAGGCGACATTGTGCACATGCGCAGATGGGACTGTACCGCATTTTAAATATTTAGCTACATTCAAAGAAAAAAGTGTAAATGCATGTATTCGTGTTTTTCTATAATTTTATATCTAGTTTCATTTGTCTAAGGGCTGTTTAATTATCCCGCTTAGTCGGGGTTCAGTGAAGCATGCAAGGAATTTATGTACTATTCGTGGGTTGCAACCACGTGGTCCCTCTCCCCTGGGAATTGGTGAAACAAAACCATGTCCGCCATGTTGGATGAACTTATAATTGCAAACGAGGGCGATACCCTTTTTGACAAAAGATGTTTGCTCATTAGCAATTAAAAGTTCATCCAACATGGCTGCCGTGACGTCAAGTGCAACCGAAGAATTTACAAAACGAGTTGGAGGGCTTTATACGCCAATAAAGCCCGATAACGAGTTTTGTAAATGGCTTCAAAAACGTCCGTTAATTAGTATTTGACCATTGTCTGAAAATATTTAGCAATGCAAACGAAGGACACGGTGCATTGCGTTTCGACTGGTGCAGCTTGTGCGGCAGTTTAGTTTTGTTGTAATTCTGAGATGAGTGATGTTTGCATTTTTAATGAGTGTTCTATGACATTTAAGACACTGATGTATTATTAATGAGTTCTCTGCTGCACGGTAGACACATTGATTAAAGATGTATTTTTTTGTGGGTTTTTTTATGAATTATTAATGATTTTTTGAATAAAAGATTGAAATGAATCTAGGTATCCTTCGGAAACGTTATGGCACGGTTGTTGTGTTGATAAGGTCCTATAGTTTGACAAAATTACAAATTACAAATTACAAATTGATGAGTTATCTATTGTATCTAAGATGAGTTTGAAGTATTCGTAATAAAACTAATAGGGAGTTTAAGCTCCACTACTGTAGTGACGATTAATATACATATATATTAATTACATATAATCATATAAATACACCCTAGAATTAATAAAGTTGTCTTTTACATGTGTCACACGTTGTCTCTAAAATAAGTTAGGACACATCAACTACGAATACGGATACCAATACCAATAACATTTCAGAAGTTCTTCCTGTGATTGGTCAGCAAAAAAATGTCGGACCAATCACTGAACAGTATCACGAAATTTTGTTATCGGTATTCGCATTCGTAGTGAAGCTTAAACTCCCTAATCAAAAATCGAGTACTCGGTCACTCGTTTCAATACATCAAAACGCTTGCACACTTCACGGAATCCCGGCCAGTGAGCTCGATCGTATATATAACTGGAGAGAGAACTTCGGGTTGGCGAGTGAAGCCTGTGCCCGCGATAAGGTATGAACGAATTTGGCCGAGAAGAAACTGGGACTGACGTACTAAATGAAACGAGCAAGATGACGAATTGACGTACGAAATCACGCGAGCAAGACACCGTCCGCTTCACTAGTCAGCCGGGCAGATATCAGAAGTTCTCCCTCCATATATATCGAGCTCACTGATTCCGGCTAAATGGATCATGTATAAAGCAGTCCCTAAATTTTGCAAGTCCGCTTAATAATTAGATTTAGCTCAGGAAAAAATGGTCATCATTTTAATAACCTATGCGCGGATGAAATATTACGCGGTGTTGCGATAGTGTACGTCAAGAATGGGAAATTCAAGCTATAGGCCGATAGACAGCTAGCCAATGAACGTATAGTCACAACAATTGGAAGAGCATAGAAAGCCCAGAAATCTGTTTTTACGTTGAACGCGAGGTCGACAGCTAATTATATATGTGCGTATGGTTCCACATGCCTGAAAATCTATATAATTCGTCCATTTAACGTAAAAACAGATTTCTGGGCTGCCTATAATGGGAAGAACTGCAAAGTTTGAACTGCATAAGTATATTTATGCAAACTACATAAAGTTGTTGCAAACACACCCAAAACTTCACAACAATAGTTAAGATAAGGCTGAAAGGATCTTCTGCCGGGCATAACACCAGTTTAAAAGTGTTTTTACAAGGTATCTAGACTCAATGGTCAGTCGTATTCCACTTATAGGGAACGCCATTTTCCCGGTTGCGACGCTATCTTGAATGTGGACGCTATAAAGGGATGAGTCAAAAGGACCCGTCTAGTCCTCTCCACATGTAAAATGTTTGGTCCTTTTGGGCCATTCACTTTCGCATGCACGTTCAAAATGGTGTCACAACCGGGCAAATGCCATCCCCTTGGGTGGGACATGACCAGTGAACTCTATATAACCCGGAACGCTAACTCCGCCGCCATCTTTGAAGCCAACCATGGGCGAGGATTTTGTAGGTAGACCCAGTTCTTTTTTGTCAAAATGGCGTCAAAAAACTTAGTTTAAAAATTGATAAATTTAGTCATTTTCGCTGTCTTAAACACACCTGAATTTCCATGTATTTAGAATTAGGGCAAAAAAGCTTTAAATTGGTACAATTAAACTGAAAAATGCCCCAACAATCGAAGTATCGCACGGATAGGATGAAATTTACGATAAAACCGCGCGAAAAAAGTTGTTGTTGAGTTTTGAGACTTTCTGGATTCTAGAATGTGTTCAGGCGTACAAAAGCATGATTTGTTTAGAAAATAGTTAGATATATACACTAAATAATTTGAATCTTAACATTTAAAAAAAATTAAAAATTAACCGAAGATTCAATACAAATTGTGCTGTTTAGAATTTTTTAGCGGCCATATTGGATTCAGCCAAACATAGGGGGCCTAGTATGAGTTAGCTTTCCAGGTTATATAGAGTTTAATGGACACGACTAGCCATTGCGGTTGGCAATCTATGTCTACTATGCCTATAATGGTAAGTAACTAACGGGGTGTTTATTTGACAGTGTTATCGACGTTATAATAATACGTTTATGAATATCGTATTGTCTTCAGGTTCAAACAAGGCAGAAACGATGCAGGTTTGGTGCCAGTTGTAATTGCGGTATTGCTATCAAAGAAGGGGTATTCTATCAAATATTCGATATTTGTGGTGATCCGATCGATCCTAACTTACCTTGGTGGCAAAGTCCTATTGTTGTAAGAAGAAGACATCTGAATGACTCAGAGTTAAATGGCTTCTTTACAGAAAAAGAATTTCAAGGTTCCGGTTATACTGTAAGTTTCCCAAACCAATTAAATGCATAATTCTAATTAATTCGTAAAGATCTTTAATGGATGTATTAACCATGGTGAATGGTTAGTATAGGTAATAGTATGGTTTCGAGTGAAATTTGGAAAAAACATGCACGAGTGAGTTTTTTAAAGTCATCCAGTGCAATTACACATGTTGTAACTGCACTGCTGTGCAATTTAAAAATGTAATTGCACTTCTTTTAGCCAATCAGCATTCATGATTTTATTCATCGATATTATTATGTATATTAAAGGATAGTACTATGCATTTCAGCAGACAACCCATGGTACTAACGTCTGCGAGTGAAAACTGTTTGAAAACTGTTTTTATAGTGAAGCGAGAGAAATGATGTCATCCACGGTGGGATGACGTTGAATCAAAACAACCCTAGTCAAAAACAAACTCTTTTTGTCGGCATAGTTCTGGATCATTAGGTTTAATGTAGACCGCTTCATTATCCTCAAAGAAAAGGCCGACTGACACTTGTCAAAATGGCGAATTTGAAATCTGCATGAGTCATTTTCCGCGCAAGCTTTGTTCTATTTAAAACTCAATCTAAAACTCAACAAATTAGTTGTAGTTCAGCTATTGGACAACATCTACTTTTGAAAAGATTAAAAATCCACCATTTTGGCTAAGTGTCGGTCGGTCTTTTCTTCGAGGATAATGGAGCGGTCGTCTACATTAAACATAATGATCCAGAACAATGCCGACAAAAAGAGTTTGTTTTTGACTTGGGGTTATTTTGATTCAACGTCATCCCACCGTGGATGACATCATTTCTCTTGCTTCACTATACTCAGTTTTCATACTTAACTTTCTCATAATTACTTCGCAGACGTTAGTACCTGATGAGTTGTCAGCCGAAATGCATAGTACTATCTAATATACATAACCATTCACCATGGTTAATACCTATGTTTAATTCTGTATTTAGAAATCACTTCTAGAAAACTCATTTATGTTTTATATATTACTAATTATAGGGAAAGGGCAACAAAAATTTTTATTGTCTTGTTGGAAAGGTCTTTCGAAGTTATATATGACCGCCCTTTACAGTG
>JAOTOK010023664.1:0-12786 GCA_025770025.1 Virgularia gustaviana
ACAAGTTATGAGCCCATCATCCGCCATCTTGGCTTCAAAATTTTCTGCGGAGGTAGCGTTCCAGTCTTATTTGAGTTCACTGGGTTGGGCATAATACCACGTAACCACGCCCAGAACACGCTCAGTCCCACGAAAAATTTCCACGTGTCCCTAACCAACCCAGCCCCACCTACGCTACATGGAAACTTTAAATGTTAAAAAAACTTACATCTGTAATTCTCGTTACAAAAACGTAACTTCCTGCGGGGTCCGGCCATCCCAAACTCTTCCAGAATGTACAAAGCTGGCAACGAAGGAAGAAAATGCTGGTCAGGAAATAAAATAAAACTGGGTTTTGTTTTCAAATTTAACAAACCTGAAAAAAGCAGCATGTAACATCAACAGCAGATGTTGAATATTTCACAGTTGAATCAATCGTAACAGCCTAAATCGAAATACAAATCGAACTTACTCCCCTCTTCGTCACTTCGTGCCCATCTTCGTTCCTTCCTCTCCATTTCTTTGCCCCTCCCATGCAACCTTTCTCCCTCATCCTTCCTTCCTTCCACCCTTCTCTCACCCATCATTCGTCTATTCTAATTTCTATCATCCTCCCCTCTACCTAATTCCCTCTTTCCCTCCTCCGTTCTATCCTTGGTCCTTCCCTCCCTTCCGTCATCCCTTCCTGCCTTCCTCTCATCCTGTCCCCTCCCCTACCTGACTCTCTCCCAGCTCCATACCCACCTACCTTCCTAAGTGTCTCTCTCACCTTCTTTTTGCATCCCTGCCTGCCTTCCTTTTAGCCTGTTTTCCCCCTCCCTGCCTCCCTTCTCTCAGCCTCCCTCCATCTCCCTTACCTTATCAACCTCAACAGCTTTCTTGATGCTCGACACGGCTTTCTTTATTGCAACGTCAAACCAGTGGTCTATGAATTTCTTAAACCATAAATGACTGCTATCAAAAGCAAATTCTGTCGTTTCGCTGCACAAAAAATAAGGAAAATAATGAGAGGATGGTCAAAGATGCATAACAGTAAAACACTATGACGTATACCTGATTGGTAAATATTGTCGGTATTCTATGATTTCTCTTGTGGCCAAATATAGTGAGAATAGTTTTGTACCAAGATCATTGTCGCCGACCTCCGAGTGAAGAGTTTTTGGGTCCATGTTGGCAATAGAGTTTCGCATGTCCGATGCAAGCTGAAAGATTTTTGTTTGTTTGTTTACTTGTAAGTCTGTCTGGTTAGCTTACTTGCTCGCTCGCTCGTTCGCGTGCTCGCTCGCTTCATTGCTTGCCTGCCTGCCTGCCGGAATGCTTGCTTGCCTTCTTGCTTTCTTACATGCTTGCTTGAGTATATAATGCTTGTTTTCTTTCTTGCTTGCTTGCTTGTTTGCTTGTTTGCTTGCTTGCTTGCTTATTTTCTTTTTTTAATACATGCTTGCTTGCCTATATATGCCTGCTTGCTTGCTTTCGTTCGTTCGTTCTTACCAATCGCTCCAACGTTTGATACGATACTGCAAAATAATCAACGTCAACCCTGAAACAACACATAAATAAATAAATAAAAAGTACATAAAAATATACTTAAACCGGCAAAGTCTTGCCATGAATGCTATACCATAACTTACTCTTTGAAAATGTTGCTATAAAACTTGAGGGCTTTTAACAGGTCCACGACAATCAATTCAGAGAAAGTCACCAAAGCTATTATGGCGCTTGTTTGGGTCTACATGAAAAGCAACAATATAAAACTTATGCTGGCTACATGTTGACTTATCGTTGTTCTTTTAACTAAGATATTTGTTTAAAGAACTCTCAGACATAAAAGTTTTCTCAACGAGCCATCTGATAATTAATTTATTTAGGTCGTACAGTGACTTAGTGTTTCGAATAATGCACCTGGATGAAAAGTCACACACGGACAAATAATATAAAAGCATTTTTTATTTCAAATTTTAAAATATTTACAATTTAGACCAACGTCAAAATCGTTGAAATTGAACGTCAACAAATATTGTCATTTATAATATTTATAATTTTTTGAAAACATTCAGTCTAAAACATTTCTTTAGGCAGACAGTTCCAAACTGTCCATATCGTCTGGCATTTTTTGAACTGTAGTAGTTTTATCTGAACAATTCTTTGTAACGGATGAAGATAATTCATTAAGAATAAGTCCTTGAATTGCATGCATAATACGCATGCGTCGTATCGGGTCTTGGATGCTACGTAACTGGTAGCCAGTCATTTTGAGGAAACCACTGACGTCATCGTTAGTATCCTCTCGGTAACTACCGGTGAGCGTTCGTAGACTGTCGACGGCATCCTGTAGGATGGTTCCAAGTTGCGTTTCGTCCGATTTTGTTGTATTTCGTTTTCGGAGTTTTGCCGGTGGCATGTAGGGGTTGGAGTGGTTGGCAGCGGGGAGAGAGTGAGGAAACGTGATTGGGTAGGATGAGAGGACGATGGAGGCGGAGGAGATGGGTGGGTTGCTGCCGATAGAATTAGTTGGAATGGAAGGAGGAGAATAGTTAGAAAGAGATGGGTAAGTAGAGTACACAGGACGGGGAGAAGTGGCCGTGGAAGCAGGGTAGAGAGATGGGTGAGAGGCGTGATCTGTACGCGATAGTTCGTTTTCACTTCCGGCTTCGACGAGTTCCGAGAATCTATCCGGTGGGTTGGGATCCTTATCTTCGATCTTAATAGCAAGACGCATGCTTTCAGGCATCGGAATGCGCATGGTTGACTCGGGCAGGGGGGAAACGACCGTACTTGGTGTCGAGGGGCGTGAACTCTCGGGTCCGGAGAGGATAATCGGGTTGCCATCTGGTGATCGTGAGCCAGTCTTTGAAAGATCGATGTGGTCAGGCATGCTTGAGCTGGATAGATCTACCATTGTCACCGGTCGGATGTTGTCGCCGAGTGATCGGAGATTGTCGGGCAGGGGCGTTCGGATGTTGTCGACCATAGAAAGGCGGATACCACCATCGGGGAGTGCGTCGGCGCCATTTTGAAGATCTAAAGTTTTCTCGAGGAACGTGAGTGTATTATAAGGAGGCCAGGAAGGACGGTAAATTTCACCAAAACCGCAACCATTACGTTGAGATTCCTTTACTTTACGACGTTGTTTCACGAAGTACGTGCGTAAACTGGTGTACTTCGTCTCAGCTAAATCAACTGAAAGAAAAAGATAAATTTGTCATAAGAATTATGAATGATGACGCTCAATATAATCCAACATGGCTGCCAAATAAATAGTTAATCATTTCTATATCAACACCACACTGTCTATTATATTCAGTCTAACGCTAGACGATCGCAGCAAAACTTAAAACTCTTGTTTCCTACAGCAAAGAGCATGAGGTCAGAACAGACGTTGTGACGTCACGGTTTACAGGACATGTCACCAAATCGAGACAAGATTTAGACTAATCTTATTAGGTGTTTGTGTTGGTTAGCCTTGGGGCTCATACGTTTGTGAATGCATGGGATGTAGTTCAGGAGGGGACTGTCCTACATCTAAAGTACATTATATCTGATATAGTTTTAGCGTGTGTGACACTGTGTAGTTGTCATAAACATTTTTCACCCAGAACGTCTAAGAAAATACACGTTTGTTTACTTTTCACTTTGTATTTCACACTACCACACTCCCTGCATAACAACTATGCAGTAATGAAACTGAGTTCTACTCAAAACGTCATCAACTCTCTGATGAAAGACTATAACCCAAAAAGCCGGCAGCACTATAAACGTTTAACAGTTCACCATCATTTTATTTCTGACTTTGTATTTCACATTGCCTACACAGCACCACAACTTTGCTCAATAAAAGACTCACTCAAAATGTCATTAAAACTATACACGTTAGACACTTCACAACATCTCATTTTTTTGCGAAGTAGAAGTGTTTTTGTGTGGACGCCAAGCATACGGGAGATACTGCCGCGTCATACTTGGGCAACATATATTATATATACGGCCAACTGAGGGACAAAAGTAAGAGAGACATCTGTTATCAACTGATTGCAAAGTGTTGAAAGATTGACAGTGGAGAGTGGCATGCTCTTCGCCGTCTTAAGACACTTCAAAGTTCGCCTGTCTTGTTCAGCTTTTGTCCTTGAGCATTGTTCTTGTTGAAGGACATCGTTTGGAAACTTATAGTTATCAAGTATGATCTAGAACAAAATTTGACGCGACAATATTTTATGATTGTATGTATGTCGAAGATCGTGTAATGTACCAATTTTGTGGAACTCTGTTATCTTGCTTCATTCCCGAGATATTCAGGTTCGTTTGATATGCAAATACATCACTTATTACATTACAATGCACAATGAGTTTTCAAAAAACCACAGTTTTCTCTCATAGTATTTGTGGACAGTATTTTTACTCATTACATACTAGAATGTGCGACTAGATATATTTGTTTTAGGACAACTTAGATACAATGCGAACATTAGTTTTCTGTAAACACTCATTATACACTATGATGTCACTGAAATCAAAATAAATATAACATTTGCATACCAAACAAATCTTGATATCTCGAGAATGGGGCAAGGTAACGAAGTTCTAGAAAATTGGTACCACCTTCGTTTTTTTAGTGCTACTTAATTTATTCTTCAATTAAAATTATTAATTATTTTAATTTAAACGATCTTCGACATACAGTCATAAAATGATTGGGTCAAATTTTATTGACTTTACAAGTCTTCCTGTTATTATTTTATGGCCCAACAACGGCAACAATACATGACGAGGGTAAACCATGAACATGCAGTACGGCGACCATACGTTAATTACTACGGTTTGAACCAAGATCAACTGAACGTGTTTATGGCTACTGACAAGCCCTAAAATATCACTTATTAAAAACTATGAACGAGAACGACAGCAGCTTAAAGTAATCAAATGCAATTGTTTACATTTTGAATTTCTAAATTGTAGAATACCATAATAAATATCTATCACCGTTGCAGTTTGTGCGCTACTTCATGTAATCTGCTACATGACGCACTGCGAGCGCCTGGGGACGAGGCAGGTGATACCCTTAAATGATATATGTCAGACTTTCTTTCAGAATATGTAAAATTTATTTGGGCACGCATTTGTTATGTGTAGAGGCAACTGTAACCCCCTCCTTTAAATTGCTCAACATAAAGAATACATTGTGGCTAATCAGAGCAACGGACGGTTTCAACTTTCTGCCGGGTGCTCCATGTGCGACCAACAATTATCCTATCGCGGGGGGTGTTGTAGAGGGCGCGGCTGGCCAACTCGTTCACGTCAACTTCAAACGAGCCCTCGAGGCAAGGCTGAGCAGAGCATGTCTCGTATTACGAACCGTGACATGAGACAAGAACTGTTATAGGATATAATCCGTTAGATTTTATATAACTAACAGGGGTCTTGAGAAGTACGACATCATGCCGTGTCCAGAACGTTGCACGCTTACAAATCGCTCGAACACCGAGGCCATCGGTTTTCAGAGCCTCTTCCAAAGTTTCTTCAATTACTGCTTCGATTAACATTTGATATCTAGTAAAACGTGTCAATCATGCACGCGGTTCCTCTTAGGCAAGTAGACAATTTTCAGCAGGTCTTCGACAACGCCAAGCGCGCACTCAGGGAAGAACGGTTGCAAAAAGTGTTAGAAATGTTGTTTGAAATTTAGAAAGAATCTTATACACGTATACAGCTGAACACCAAGAATCGCACAAGTTGTAACAAGGTCGCTGCATGCTTGCTGCAAGTCGCAGTATAAAGCCGCATGCGGGATGCCTTTGCAAAGCTTGTTCCAGACTTGCTAACAAATCGCACCTATATAGTTGTCATCTGCAGGTAACGTGTTGTTTCATTGTGCAGCCTAACAACAAGTTATTTCTAACAACTTGATATATCTCACACAATATCAAGTTGTTACAACCTTGCGAATATCAAGTTGCCACTACGAACTGGTCGACTAGCAAGACAATAAAAACGATTTCTTAGAAGAAGTTGTAGCAAGGCTGTCCAATGGACGTTACCGGTATATGAGAACAACTTGTTGCCATTTGTCAAAAAAGCCTGGACGGCAAGGCTTGCAAATGTTCAGTTGCGGTGTTGTGATATTTTTGTATACGTCGTCGGACGATAGAATATGGCGTCGTGCTGTCAGGTGTGTTGACGTCAACAAACCACGCACAATGATAACAATACGATTAGGTTTCATCGCAGGGCGACAGAAATGTCATGCAATAAAACACAGGCCGATCTTGTCGACTGCATGGGGCGGTAGGAAGGGTTGGAAACGCGGCTTCGTAGCGTAGTGTAATTTGAAAGACCTCTGGCTACTTGTCGGACGATGTTTTGCGTCTTGTGTGGAGCATGCATGCAACGCGATACTACGTGACGCTTTCACAAGCGCAGAATCATCTGGTTGGGTATAGATTTGTTTTCTATCATCAAACCAGTTTATAGCATCATCCAAAATTTTAGCTTTTGACTAGTTACGAGACAACGTTTCCTTATAATTACGTCTTTTCTTCAACGACCAACCGAGGTTTTAAGTTGTACAATATAGAAGTACAGCTAGCGGTAACGACAAACGTTTTGAGCCGGGAAGTGAGTGCTTGCGCGTGAACATGTCCTTATTGCGTCGATACTTCTCGCCCAGTTCTTTCGACTTGCAATCCACATTTGAAATAACTTCTTACTACTTTCTCTAACACTACATGATTTCAAGTTGACATATAAGAAAACGAGCTTGCTGTACCGCAGGACGGGGAACGCTTTAACTTGAATAACTGGGAGATAAATAATCGTGTACTTGATCGTTCCGTCAAAAATCCTGGTATTATGGACATACGAAAATATATATTTCTACGAAACACAAGGATATAGAATATTTGTCGCTAAGTTATGCAGATGTAGTACTGATTTGACAGATTTCAGTGAGCGATTGGTTGGACATTGGGGGTGGATCGGTCTGAACCGAAGGCAAAGATCGTCACGCCGACATAGCCTTGTTTTCTTACCGACAGTCTTTAGACATAACAATATACTGTACAGTGCAATATGAACGTTCTCACAAATTATTTGTTGTTTATATCGTATTAGCCTTAACCTTAGCATTTCTCTGAACATATATCAGCTCGCATGTTGTAACTATAGCCTAACCGCATTTACGTTTTAGTAAAATTTTTAACTCCGTCTAAAATATAGTTTATGTGTCAGGGAGCAGCTCTCACACAGGCAAAAGGTTTAAAGCTCTTCATCAAATGTCTAAATGAGTATTGCAAATCTTTCCTAACTACGATCGAGTTTAACTCAATACTTTACGACTGTATTTCAAGTATTAGTCTAGTAACACCTGGCAATTTTACTTTTCATACGAAACGGTTCCCATCCATAAGCAAAGAGTTGAAAATTATCTCCCTGCCATATTCACATACCTGGCTTATAACTCATTCCAATTGCAAACGACGAATTTTAGTATTTCATTTTGTCTGACTCCAGAAAATTTTTCCGGGCAGAGAGGGGTAACATTGCCCTAACTCTTTCCTAACAACAGAGAGGTTACTACAGTCAGGGAAAGACCTCCCGAGGGAAAACGGTTTAATATCTCCGTTGCTTAGGCACATCGTCCCAGGCTAGATTTTAGTTCAGCATTTTACTCTTGCTAACCCTGGGCATCTTATCCAGTTTGCCGAAGCCGCACGATACTAGTAATTCGGAGTAAAACTGTCGCATACTAGCTGTTTGTAAAACGGTTGTAATTGTCGTTTTGAATCACCAACGACAAAAGATATGTGAATAAGTTTGGGAATTCCGAGTCGCCAGATATTCGTCAACGTTCACGCTAATTTTTATCCTACGGACGGCGTCGGGTAAGCTACGACTCCGAGATGGAACTGGCCTAGCAAAACCTTCTTGAAAATACTTACAATCATGTATACACTCACGATATTGGCACGACACGTCAACGACGCGCTTGGGACGCGTTTATGTTGTGAAGTCGTGTTTCTAATAACCGAGGTTGCGTGCGAGATCAGTGTGCTATCGCAGACTACGTGCGGGCGAGCTATAACCAAACGACAAACATGTATATTGTTGTTGGATACGTGGCCGAAAGATCATTAGTTGGTCCACTGATTAGCGAGACGCCTCGTGTCGGTGCTTTATTATATGCTGAGCAAGCGAGCAGGCGAAGCAGTAAGCAAACCCTTTGTTTCACGGTGATGAGCCAGAGCCGCTCTATAGACGGACTCACGCGTCGCCTACTCTGATAGCGCTACTCTGTCTAACACCACACGATTTTACCTGGTTAGGAGAAAATTGAACAGTCCTATGGAATAAAGGGGCTATCAGCCGCACGTCTAGTTCAAGACGTTTTCCATAGGTGAATAATTTACTCCGTGTAAGGGCAGACGATTTTACCTGTCAATACAGGATGCGTCGCATCGTTGCTATAAAGGATTATAGGCGCATTCCGCTCGAAATAGATTATATTTATGGAATAACATAGTAAATCATCGTACTGAAGCGCAGGTCAGAGCTTGAAGATAGTTAGGTGTGTGTGTTCAGGGCAATATGCTGCCTGTATGTTTATTATCAATTGTAATGTATTAATAGTTATGGACGATAGCGTCTGGTGTTTGCTTCGAGGACGACGTCGTGGCAAGGTTGTTGCGTGCGAGATTCATAGTAGGTAGTAAAGATGCAACGAGATGGATTTATGACAATTACTTACCACTAATCCCACACTCGTCGGCCAGGGCTTGCATTTGGGCTTTTCGTTTCTCTTTGTTGCCATGGTCCTTGGCGCGTACGTTCCAAATCGCCTCGTACTTGGCAAGACTCTCGGCAAACCGACATTGGTCGAACGCCATGTTGGAGGCTGCACGAAGCTAGGAGACAGGGCGCACGCGAGAAACAACGGCGAACGCCGGCAGCGATCATACGTCAGTCACGAACAGCATGCAGCCAGGCGATTGGCTGAGACGTCGCGCTGCCGACATTTGATTGGACGAACCGTGACCGTACCGACCTCCGATTGGCCGAACAGCGTTCAGCCGATTTCCGATCAACAGAGGCCTTGGCAACCGACTTTTGATTGGCCATGAAGTTGACAGCCGATTTCTGATTAACCTTTGACATTTTAAAAATTCACTCCAGGTATTCAGGTATTGCCAGACGACGTTGCTTGACAGAGAGAGATCTATCGCAGGGCAAGATTTAAAAATATAAAACTCCTCTTTTCTGTCCAAACTACGACAGATGATTCTCTTAACAGGGAAAGAGCTCTTGCGAGGAAAGGTGTTTAACCCATTCCCTTCAAGATCTCTTCTCTCTGGACTCTGACAAGTAAAATCGCCTGGTGGTTCATAGTGTCAGGCTCTGGTGGTTTACCAAGCTAACTTAAGACCGAAACCGATTCGGCAAAGCAATTTTTCGATTTACAGAGATGAAAGGCCTATAATAGTGTGAGTTATTCCGTTTCTATATTATGTAAAAACACCGTTAACTGACCATTTTGTTTACATGCAAAATTGGACTGAAATTCGCGTTGTGTTACCGAATCGTGTCCGGTGTGCGTGGGTGCCATAAAGTATATACCGCCAGAGTCTTTGGTAATTCCATGGCCGCCTGTTTCACGGGCAAGTCTTCACTTAAAACATTGCGTTTTATTTGCAAGGGTAATACGTCTGAAATGCCGCCACAATTACCGTATGCACAATATCCTAAAATCTCGAAGATACTACTCGAGACGCAAGTAAACAAACACAGCAAACGAAAGCAGAACGGACGTGATCGGGGGCCTTAAAATCTAGACCATTGTTGCCAAATAATCAAGAACCATTTTTTTAAATCTCCTCTCATTTGCAGTAACGCATACGGAGGTTGCTGTTCCCTCAAGACATCCAAAAAGTCAATTTTTCAGCATAAGCTGCAGGCAAAAAATAATGTAATGTAAGTTGTAAGTAGGTGCGACGCCCCCCGTCTTCCAACGTACGCCTACGTTTCTACCTGTGTCGCCTATTTTTTTCGACATGACCATGCTCATTGTTGATTCAAAATGGCATATATACGATTTAAATTCTCGCGTGTAAAACAAATCGACCACTCGCAACCTTGTCACTCGCAACGTGTCGTCTGGCAGTGGTCGACTTCAGGAAAATCTACATCTTTCTACGTATTTTTCTCAACACGCAAAAATATCACGGGCATGAACCCATTCCCTTTTCAGAAGGCTGTTAAACTACTGTTCAAGCCCTGTTGAAGCAATAGGCTTGAACAGCGATCGATATCGTGTTACAACAACACAGTTCACGTTTGTGGTTCATTCAACACTCGTGATCATGCAAGTTAACAGCACTATTCAGGGGCCTGTTGAACATTCAGCCCTGTTAACCGACATGAATAGTGCTGCTAACAGCTATGAACAGGTATGGTAACAGCGCTGTTTCACCTGACCAGCAGTCAGGCCTGTTCAAAAATCTGTTGAACAAGCGGTGCGGCGCGCGTGTACTCACTGGTTCCTTTGGCTCGTGCCATGCGTATTGGACGGAATACCATCTTTCTGTGGCGATCTGAAGAAAGATACAAAAATACCTACATGTATCAATAGAATAACGGCTCAATGTTTAATTATATTAAACCTTTAAAGTCAGGCACGGCCTTTACAGATTTTACTCTGGCTAACGCCAGACGATTTTACTTGTCAACGTGGACCCTCCTGACTTTAAAGGGTTAAACCAAGTTAGTGCGAAAACAGTTCACAACAATTGCATGATTATCAGTAGCCTACCTTGATTGTAGCAGCGATTTGTTCACGAATGGTTAATTCTTGATTAACCGAGTACGTTGGTAAGTCACCAATAATTTTCAAGCACCTGAATTGGCAAAACACGAGTCACAATCAACAAAACGTTACACTTTCTTCTAATGTGATCCACTTTGGATTCTGGGTTCCCCTCTCTAGATTGTGGACTTCACTGCACGGATCATTTATGGATCCCACTCCCTCAGTTCTAGATTCCACATTTGGTTCGAGACTCTATTACCCAAATTCCGGGTGCCGCTTTCTGGATTTCAGATCTCACTCCCTGAATTTCAATCACACTCCCTGAATTTCAATCACACTCCCTGAATTTCAATCACACTCCCTGGATTCCAGATCCCACGCCCTGGATTGCAGACCAGACCCTACTCTCTGGATTCTAGAGCAGATCCCACTCCGATCCCAGGATTCCTATCTTCACTCCTGGAATTCTTGATTCATAGTTTAATAAAAAGTCGGATTCTAATGCATGTGAATCAATATTCCGGCATATGTGCTTACATCAACATATTGGCCAATCGGGACAGTTTTGAGGAATCTGTAGCAGGGTAGAGTTCCCTGTGGTCCCTGAGAAGTCGGAGACAATGTTCAACAAATGATTCCAAGGATTCCCTGAAGGATTCTTCCTTTATAATGAAAGATATAAACAATGTGAGCGCATGTTGGTCAACAGATGATGGGCAACAAAAAGACAATAAAAAGTACCTCAATGACGGACAGTTGTTTATCTTTCCAGTTATATACCACACTAGACAAAAGTTCTTTGAGGCAGGAATATTTTAAAGGTTTCGTCTGGCTATACCGGCTGAACACCCGCCATTCGCTACAGTATAACAAAGCATAATAAATTAAGCCTGCGTCGCGGTCGTCCTTGCATGTGCTCGTCTTATAAACTCGTCCCAATCCCTACAACACGAGAAATAAAAACCCCGAAGCACAGTAATGCTGTTACTCGATATTAACTGTCATCGATATTTAGACTTTGTAATACTAATTTGAGATTCTCATGATTACATCTTGATGAGTCGTGGTTTAACCCTTTGTCGACGAGCCCTTCCTCGTTGACGAGTAAATTCGTCTGGCGTTAGCAAGAATAAAATACTAGAGACTGCTGTTTGCTGACAAAGGGTTAACAGTTTTTAGACCAATTTTTCAAAGATTGGAAAAAACGCTATCTTTCGGATGATCTTCTCATGTTATAACATCATTTTATATTCTATGCGCAGCAATTTGAGAAACGCCAAATCCATTGCGACGTACTTACAGAACTACTCTTTGTAAAGATGAAATACTATTTTGAATGACAAATTGATGTAAGATAAACCGAGCAAAACCAGAAAGTTGTCCCATTTTGTCCACGTCATCCAGTTCCTACGAAAAAAACATATGCAAACAGGGAATGTCGTCAAAGTTTTCTAGCCACACAGTATGTTTATTATTATTATTCCTGATTTGCTTTCTACCTCTGGATGGTCGCCATCGAAAATGAGAAACGCCTCAAGCAAAGAAGCAAATATTTCGCATTTTGATACGAAAACTTCAAGATTCGTATTGTTGTTGTTCTGCAAAATGGATGTCATAAGAAGATTAATTAGATAAAGACTGCCTATTGGGATAGGGAAGAAGTTGCATAAGGTTGGATTACCTTGCCAACCAGCTTGACTATCAGATGACAATCTCCGTCAGTTTTTGATTTGGCTGAACGACCTTGTAAGGGGAACCATTTGTCGAGACCGCTTGATGGGATATCCTGGTGACAAAAGAACAAGATTGTTGATAATGAAGGAAGCTGTAGACAGGGAGGAAGGAAAGAAGCAAAGGGAGTAAGGAAAGAAGGAAGCAGTGGAGCAATGAGGGAATGGAGCAATGAGGAAAAGGAAGCAAGGTCAAGCAAGGGATGCAAGGCAGGCAGGCAGGCAGGCAGGCAGGCAGGCAGGCAGGCAGGCAGGCAGGCAGGCAGGCAGGCAGGCAGGCAGGCA
>JAOTOK010023775.1:0-12778 GCA_025770025.1 Virgularia gustaviana
TATATTGCTATTAATTCATGTTATATTAATAGTTAATATATAACAGTTCATGTTTTAAGTAATAAAATGGCTAGGGGTGCAAAAAATCCCAAACTGGGTGTTTAGTTTCTTTATGCGAGTGATATGTGCCCAGTAACGAGCTGCGGAAGATACAACAACATTGCCAGGTCACATCTAAACGCTTTTAGTTGAAGGAGACGGCAAACATAAATAGAACTTGTAGGTGAGACTAACTGTCCAGGACAGCTGCCACGAAGGCAGATTTGTCAGTACCTCTATGGCAATGTTTCTCAAAGACCTGGGCTGAGCTCCAACCACCCGCTTCCAGTACCAGTTCCAGAGGGACGCCTGCGGTTGCCGCTGCTGAAGTCGAGGCTCCTCTGATGGAATGTCCCGTGAATGTTACCGGGATTCCAGCAGCATGGATAGTCTGTGCTAACCATCGAGAAATAGTCTGAGAGCTGACACAGTCATGAGGTGCAATATATGACACCAACAGCTTGCGAGACTTCCGCAGCTCTGAGGTGCGTCTCGCATAAACCTCTAGTGTTCTTACAACGCAAATGGAGGAGTCTTTAGGAAAGGCAGGTAGGTACAGTCTTCTAGGTGGGTGACCAGCTCGGGAGTTCTTAACGTGCTCGGGAATGGTAAATTCCCAAGCCATTGGCTTCCTCAGGCATGAGTCTAGCTCCAAGGCGGCTAGTTCATGAGCCCTAGCAGCCGAAGTTAGTCCCAAGAGCACTGTAGGATCTGGTCGCGCCAGCCTGTCATTGCAGGTGTAGTAGAACCCGCGAGGGGGAGAACACGTGTCTTGAATCGTTTTTTGAAAGGTGCTTCTTCGTTACGAGAGATTAGTATCGCATTTTTGTGATCTTTAACTTATCCCAGAAGACAAATAGTCAGAAACCACCTACAATACTGATCTAATTGGCCGCGGGCCTCCTTGAAGGGACGTAAGTTTTGACTTTGTTATAATAAAAGGTTATTCAGATTGTGTCGAATTATTGTGTTTGCGGCGCCGTGCTAACGTGGTGGCTTGACTCGGTGCGTTTCGCTATTGTTTGGGATAAAGAACTTACAGTTTCTGACTGTTTTCATGGTGTTATTATCGACTATTTATCATCGCTACACGCCACGTTGGATACTGGTCATTTAGCGTACACGAAGTACTTGCCTTGCCTCATCGGACATTATCATTTAGCTTATACGAAGTACTAAGAATTTGATTACGAGGTTGTATCCTGTTAACTTGGTATTTATTCTCCATTACCGTTGGTTATAATCACGGATGAGCGAGAGGAGAGATAGAGACGATTAGACATGGACGTTGTAAGGGGTATTGGGGACCCGCCCGCCGCGCGTGTGGAGCCTGGTGAAGAGTCGAGGCTTTACACCGAAGAATGGCTACGAAGGGTGGGGGCACCAGAAGCCGCCCACTCCTTAGGTTCCCAAGGACATAAAGAGTTTATGGTCGGCGGGAAACACCAGAGGCTTACACAGTCTGCCCCAGCGTTAAGTATAAGGTCCGGAGCAACGAGTAGATCGTCGGTGAAAAGATTGAAGATCGAACTGGAACTGAAATACCTAACAGAGAAGCAGAATTTGGATAAAGAGCAAAGAGAACTAGAGTTAGAAGCTCAGAGGCATGTCATGGAGCAACAGGCGAAGTTGGCAGAGCTTCGGGATAAGCGCAGAGTACATGAATTGGAGAGTAGATTAGCAGAGGCTCAGCTGCAGGAAGAGATGGAGCAAGACGTTGACACAGAGTCGAACTATGGCGAAGAGGTCCAAGATCTCTTGCATGAAGAAGACAACCAACGTATGGGTGGCGAAGACTTCCAAGCGCTTACGATTAGCCACGCACCGCAGGGGCATCACAATTCTTTGACTGAAGCCGCAAGGTTACCATTCGGCCCGCGTGAGGATAAAGGTTCTAGCCCGTCGGGACCCATTCGTGATCCCCAAGCTGCCAACGGTCCCGCAGTCGACGACAATACTCGACCTCCGAAGGCTGGAGAAGCTGTTCGAGTCCCCATTGTGGTAAACAGCCAGCGAAGAGCACCGGTTGCGTCAGGAGAGACCGTAGCACAACCGCTCAACCTTGAAGGACGCCAACCACCGGTGTTCGTGCCACAGCAATCACCCTCGCTGATTCGACCAGATGGCAGTCCGCATCATGCTGGTTTTACCTTTCCCCAAGATCCGACCTTTTTCGCTCAAAGGATGTTTGAGAACCAACAGCAAGCCCTGAACATGATGGCCAATACGATTGGTACTACCTTAAGTAAGGGTTTTGAGATGCCCAAGAGAGAGTATATGACTTTCGATGGTAACCCGCTAACTTATCCAAGCTTCATAGAAAACTTTAAAACCAACGTAGAGGACGTCGAACCGAGTGCTAAAGCTAGGCGGAACTTCTTGATACAATTGTGTAGTGGGAAGGCGAAAGATGCCATCAGCGGGACAATAATGTTGCCCCCGGAAGAAGGGTTTGAAAAGGCGAAGTCGATTTTACACGAGATGTTCCGTCAGACACATATCATCGCAGCGTCTCACATCGACAAGGTTATTTCTGGTGGTGCGATTAAAGAGAACGAAAATGAGAAGTTGATGCAATTGGCGCGTGACATGGAGAACTGTCAAATGAACCTGAACAGCCTCGGATTCCAAGCAGACATAAACTCCAGGAGTAACATGAGCGCGGTCGTTTTGCGACTTCCTCGATACCTACGTGCCGACTGGGCCAAGGAAGCACAGAACTCAAGAGAGAAGGGAGAGGAGCCCAGCTTTGCACAGTTGACTAAATTTGTTGTCAAGAAGGCGAAACTCGCGAACACTGAGTACGGCCGGCTAATCTGTGCGAGGCCAAATGTCGAAAGAGAAGATGGTAGGAAGCCCCGAGTTGGCAACAAACAAGTGTCTGCGTACTTGTCGCGAGGTTCAGAAGAAGAGAACCGCTCCGAAAGCAACTGGCGATACCAGGCCCGCCCGAAAAAACCAAAATGCATGTTCTGCGATAGAGATGGTCACGCAATAGAGAGATGCTACAAGTTCCAAGAAAAATCGCATGCAGAAAGGAAGGCGTTCGCCGGCAAGAAAGGTTTGTGTCACCTTTGTTTGAGTAAGGGTCATTTGGCCTGTAATTGCAAAAGGAGTCGTGGATGTTTGGTCCCCGGGTGCGGAAAGCGTCATCACCCGTTGCTTCACCCAGCACAATCCAACGAATCCGGAAAGGATCCACCAAGAGCACGGAATGAAGAAAAGAAATCCGAAATTCCCGCTGCAAAAGAGCCCGCCGTTCCTGCAACCGAGAAGACTTCGAGTCACTGCGGTGCCTCTGGAATCGCCAAAAATAAGGTCTGTCTCAGAGTGATCCCAGTTAAGGTCTTTGGAAAGGACAACAATCGGAAGAAGACCACTTACGCCATAAGAGACGAGGGGTCAAATACAACGCTCGTCAAGCAAAGTTTGATGGACGAACTGAACTCGAAAGGCGAACCGATCGACTTCACGCTGACCACCATGAACAAGGTGTCACAAGAATCAGGTAGATCCCACTCCCTATACGTCCAAGGTTTGGGTCAAAAGAGTTACCTCGAGGTTCCAAATGCTTTGTCGGTCAAGAGTCTGGCGGTGGCAAGAAGTTGTATTCCTGACAAGGAAGATATCGCTAAGTGGCGACACTTGGATGGAATCTCTATCCCCGAGCTAGACGACAAGGAGGTGACTATTCTCATTGGGACCGACGTCCCAGAAGCCCATTGGAAGTTGGAGGAGCGCCGTGGCCACAAAAAGGAGCCGTACGCCATACGAACTCCCCTTGGTTGGTCGGTGGCAGGCCCCATGGGAAGCGCGACTAGCACCGAAGTTAATTCATTTTTCGTGCAAAACCAAGACGACGTCCTGAGGGATAACGTCGCCAAGATGTTTGAAATAGATTTCAGCGAGACGGGGTGTTGCCAAGGTAAAGCGATGTCGATAGAAGATAAGAAGGCTTTGACCATCATGACGGAGTCATTGGAAGTGGTAGAGAGTCACTACCAGTTGGATCTACCGTTGCGTGAGAAACGTAGTTTTCCCAACAACAGAAGCCAGGCGGAGCGAAGGCTGAATTCACTGAAAGCGAGGTTAAAGAAGGACGCGGATCTTGGGATAAAGTACAAGAAAGGAATCCAGGATTACGTCGATAAAGGTTATGCACGTAAAGTCGAAACGACGGAGCCAGCTAGCGCGACTCCGAGATCGGGTGACACATGGTATTTGCCGCATCATCCAGTCATACACCCCCAGAAACCGGACAAGCCGAGAATAGTGTTCGATTGCGCCGCTTTGTACGATGGGGTATCCCTTAACCAACGGCTGTTACAGGGGCCGGACATGACAAATAGTCTTGTGGGCGTTCTTCTCAGGTTCAGAGAAAACCCAGTCGCGTTCTTGAGTGACATTGAGGCAATGTTCTGCCAAGTGAGGGTCTCGCCGGAATACCGCAGCCTTCTAAGGTTTCTTTGGTTCGAAGAAGGCGACTACGACAAACCCGTGGAAGAGTATGAAATGCAAGTCCACTTATTTGGAGCGAAATCGTCGCCCAGTTGCGCTGGGTTCTGCCTGAGAAAGGTCGCTGAGGAGTTCGAGACGGAACTCGATCCAGAGACGGTTGAGACTATACGTAAGAACTTTTACGTCGACGACTGTTTAAGGTTAGTGATAAATGCTCAAATCGCTATTCACCTAATAAGGGAACTACGCGAAGTGCTCGCAAAACGTTCTTTTCGTCTTACGAAGTTCGTGAGCAACAGCAAGCAAGTTCTTGCCTCCGTTCCTGAAAGTGAACGTGCACCGTCCATCTGCAGTTTGGACCTCGCGCATCTACCCACCGAAAGAGCTCTGGGTACCCAGTGGAACGTGCAGAACGATACGTTCGAGTTTCGTATAATTAGTAAGGAGTGTGTTCCCACTCGTCGTGGAATTCTTTCACATATCAGCTCTCTGTACGACCCACTTGGGTTTGCGTCGCCATTTGTCTTACCCGCTAAACGCATCCTACAACGGTTGTGCAAGGATAAGGTGGAATGGGATGAGAGGGTTCCAAGCGACGTATTGCAAGCGTGGCAGCGTTGGTTGAATGATCTGCCACTGTTGGCGAAAATCAGCATTCCGAGATGTTTGAAGCCTACTACCTCGGGCCATTCAAATGTACAGCTGCACCATTTTGCGGACGCTTCGACAGACGGCTACGGTGCTGTTTCGTACCTTCGTATCGCGGGTGTTGATGGCCAAATTCACTCCAGTTTAGTAATGGGAAAGTCTAGAGTAGCCCCGATTAAACCTACCACCATACCCAGGTTGGAACTGACGGCGGCGACGGTGGCGGTGAAGCAAGACCACCAGATTCAGGAAGAGCTTAGTATGAAGATCGATTCGGTGTGGTTCTGGACAGACTCGACATGTGTACTCCAGTACATAAACAATGAAGCCAGTCGCTTCAAAACGTTTGTAGCCAACCGCATAGCTATCATCCACGATCACTCCAAACCATCGCATTGGAGGTATGTCAACACCAAGGCCAATCCGGCGGACCACGCATCCAGGGGTCTGCGACCCAGCGACGAGCAGGAGATAAATCATTGGACAAATGGTCCGGCGTTCCTACTCGAGGACGAATCCAGTTGGCCGTCCAGACCTGAAGGGGTGAGCGTTCTGCCCGACGAAGCATTGGAGTGGAAGCGTGACATCGAAATTTATGGGACGCAAAGCCAGGGAGAAGATCCGTTACACTCCTTTATCCGAAGATATTCGACGTGGTATCGCTTATTAAAGGGTACAGCGTGGCTCATCCGATTTATCCATTTTCTACAAGCTCGGTGCAAGAAGATACCCGACCGAGAGGTCACGCAGTTCACCGATGACGTAAGGCGACCCTTGTCCGTGGATGAGTTACAAACGGCGAAGACCCGTCTTGTTCGTTACGTGCAATGTGTAGCATTTCGAGAGGAAGTGGCGTACCTAAAACCGAAGAAGCTCCAGAGAGCCCGACCAACAGTAAAGAAATCGAGTAGATTATCAGCGTTATCGCCTTTCATCGACGGCGACGGAGTGATACGAGTCGGAGGCAGATTGGATAGAGCAACGATCGGCTTCGACGCTAAGCATCCAGCCATTCTTCCAAGTAAGCATCATGTCGTCGATTTACTTATTCATCATTTCCATGTGGATGTTGGTCATTCAGGTGTTCGAACTGTCCTCGCAGCAATCCAGCAGGAGTATTGGATCTTGCGAGGGAGATCGAGAATTCGATGGGCGGTGGATAAATGCCATCAAGTGTCGCAAGATGTTTGCACCACCGTGTCAACAAGTGATGGCTCCGCTCCCAACAGTTCGAGTCACAGAGTCCGAACACCCGTTTGAATCAACTGGAGTAGATTACTTTGGACCGCTCATGGTCAAAAGAGGCCGCAGCATGGTAAAAAGATATGGATGTGTCTTTACTTGCATGGCGACAAGAGCGACACATATCGAGGTGGCACACTCGCTAGACGCGGAATCCTTTCTATGCGCTTTCAGCCGGTTCACAGCACGCCGTGGCAATCCAACTACCGTCTTTAGTGATAACGTTACGAACTTCATCGGAGCCTCGAGAGTTTTGACGGAAGACTTCGAGAAGATCAAGGCTGACGCAGCACAGTCGAAGATCTACGACCGACTAGTAAGGATGAAAGGTATCACCTGGCATTTCAATCCGCCCTATGCTAGTCACACAGGAGGCGTGTGGGAGAGAGTAATCCGTTCCATTCGGAGGATCCTGACAGCTTTGATGACAGAGCAGACAGTCGACGATGAAGCATTATTGACCTTTCTGGTAGAGGTAGAGAGAATCCTTAACGATCGCCCTCTTGTGCGCGGAGAAGGTCAAGTAGACGACCTGGACCCACTGACACCGAGTAAACTGTTGCTCTTGAGAACAAACTCGTGTCTGCCGCCCGGGGTATTCGTTGGAGCAGATCGTTTCACTCGACAATGGAGACAAGCGCAGGTTCTAGCCAACACCTTTTGGAAGCGCTGGATTAGCGAATATCTACCGACGTTACAACAACGCCAGAAATGGCAACGAGAAAGAAGGAACGTACAAGTCAACGACCTCGTCTTGCTGCTGGACAGTAGTTGTACTCGCGGACAGTGGCCTATGGCACTAGTGGAAGAAGTCTTTCCAGACGAGAAGGGGATCGTGAGGCGCGTCGTCGTAAGGACCGGGAACGGAAGATTCAAGAGGGATGTACGGAAGTTGTGTATGTTGGAACAAGCTGATTAAGAGACGGTGTTTACTATTATTGCATTATTAATAACGTACAGTGTAACGCTAGTGATATGTTGTGTTAAGTTTAGTTGATTCTCCCAGATCTTCGGGCCGGTGTAGGATCTGGTCGCGCCAGCCTGTCATTGCAGGTGTAGTAGAACCCGCGAGGGGGAGAACACGTGTCTTGAATCGTTTTTTGAAAGGTGCTTCTTCGTTACGAGAGATTAGTATCGCATTTTTGTGATCTTTAACTTATCCCAGAAGACAAATAGTCAGAAACCACCTACAATACTGATCTAATTGGCCGCGGGCCTCCTTGAAGGGACGTAAGTTTTGACTTTGTTATAATAAAAGGTTATTCAGATTGTGTCGAATTATTGTGTTTGCGGCGCCGCGCTAACGTGGTGGCTTGACTCGGTGCGTTTCGCTATTGTTTGGGATAAAGAACTTACAAGCACGGCAGCCTTTAGAGTCAGCGCTTTCAGAGAGATGCTCTCCAAGGGTTCCTGGCCTCTGAGGAATTCCAATACTTGAGACACCCTCCATGATGTGCAATATCTGGGTTTGGGAGGTTTGGCTCTAAAAACTCCCTTCATAAATCTGGAGACGACAGGAAGTTGGCCCAAGGTCGATGAGCCTACAAGATCATGGGTCTGGGAAATGGCGGACTTGTACACCGCAATAGTGCGATATTCGAGGTTTTTGTCCTTTAATAAGGAGGCCAGAAACGAGAGAACAGCGGTCACAGGTGCTGAAAGGGGACACGATCCGCGTACGGCACACCACTGTGCCCATGCCTTCCAGGGCCCTGAATACCGTTTCTGGGTGGAATCACTCCAGGATGACAGGAGGATTTCGACAACTTCCGCCGAAAAGCCTGCTGTTTGGAACCGTTGCCGGATACTGGCCACACGGTCAGGTGGAAAGTCGCCCACAGAGGGTGATGTGTCTGAGGGTCGAATGGCAGGTAAAGGAGCGACTTCGTTGTGGGAAGGAGGAGAGGGTAATCTACCAACATGCGCACCAACTGTGGGTACCACGGCTGGTTCGGCCAGTTCGGTGCCAACACCAACGCCGATGCTCTGTCGTCCTGAATCTTCCGCATCACGTGGAGCAGAAGATTCACTGGTCGGTGAATGAAGCTCCTTCATCGACTCCAGTCTTGTAGAAAAGCATCACCGCTGCTGCTCCGGGGTCCGGGTAGCGAGAAACGTACCTCTCCACTTGGTGCGTCAGTCTCGACGCAAAAAGATCTGTCTCCGGCCAGTAATAAAGGTCCGCTATCGCTTGAAAGACGTTGTGGTCCAGTGTCCATTCGACCCTGGGATTGAAATGGCGGGATGCTGCATCCGCCTCGGTGTTAAAGACTCCGGGGATGTGCGTCGCCGTTACCCACGATCCAATACTCAGAACGTGGGACCAAATCTCCAATGCGAGAGCCGACAAGGAAGGGGAGTGTGTCCCCCCTCGCTTGTTCACATATGCGACAGCAGTGGTGTTGTCGACACGCAGGTGGATGTGGTGTGGTTGGCGCGCCACATTCCTGGTAAATGCCTGGATTGCCAGGTAAGCAGCCTTGAGCTCTAGAACATTGATGTGTAGCTTGGCTTCCTCCGGCCCCCAGCGTTCCCCGATGGAGACGTTGTTGGCAACAGCTCCCCAACCACTCGACGAAGCATCTGTGTGGATCACTAGATCGAATGGCGGACGTCTCAGTCGCTGGCCATTGGTCTGCTGCGGCTCTGGCGAAATCCACCACTCGAGGTCCTCCCGAGCAGCTGCTGGTAGAGGAACCATAGCGTTTACCCTCTTGTAGCCGAAACGATGAACCACTGCAGAGTGTACTCTCTGCAGTGCTCGATAATGGAGCGGTGCTAACCAAATGCCATTCTGAGCTGCATGACTCATACGACCTAGAAGAACCGCTAGCTGTGCTAGAGAGCGACTGTCCTGGCTCTACGATTCCCTGCAGCTTGTCCTCTGGAAGCGAGAGTGTCATCGACAGTTTTCCCAGGAAAATGATCTGCTGAGATGGGGATGTGGAGCACTTCTTCACATTTATCAAAAAACCTAAGTGTTGGAGCAGCGTTACCATCTTTCTGAAGATGTTCAGAAGTGTGGTCGCATCCTGGTGGAACAACAGGATGTCGTCCAGGTAAACCACTGTCCGGATTCCCAAACCTCGGACATGAGCTATGACAGGGGTCATCAGACGAGTGAAGGCCCTTGCTGCTGATTTCAGCCCAAATGGGAGACACTGGAACTCGTACATCACGTCCTCGAACAAAAACCGAAGGAACTTTCTGTGGTCGTGGTGGATGGGAACGTAGTAGTATGCATCCTTCAGGTCGAGCTTCATCATGAAGTCGTTCTGCTGAATGAGCGATGACACTACTGGAAGGCCTTCCATTCGGAAGGGCCAGTCCTCCACAAAACGGTTCAACGGCTTCAGGTTGATGATCGGCCGGTACTCCTCGGCAGTCTTGTCCTTCTCTACCAGAAAGAGTGTCGACACGAACTGACCCTCGACTAGGTCGACCCGCTGCACTGCCCCCTTGTCTAACAGCGTCTGTATGGCAGTTCTCATTAGCACTGCTTGCGCGGGGGACTGGCTTCTCGTGATTCTGGGACGCCACTGACGAGGTGGGGACACAAAAGGTATCACGTAACCAGAGACAGCTTGAAGAACCCATCTGTCCCGGGTTAAAACCTTCCAATTGTCGACAAAGTGGATTAGACGAGCGGTAGGAGTTGCTGGACAAGAAACTGGATGTAGGCTGGAAAACGGATAGTCACGACTGCGAGTTGGGCTCGGTCTGGGCGGAACTGCGGGGGTATTTGCTTTGGCTAATGGTGCTTGTATTACGGGACCAACAGCGTTTGTTTCCCCCAACAGGCTGCCTGTCACCAAATGAGGGTCTGCCGGGGCGACCACGAAAGGGCTGGGATCCAGGCGGATACGTCGGGCGGTTGAACGTTGGGTTCTTGGCGGGGGCACTTATTAGCTTCTTTGTAGTGGATGAATGGTCATGTTCATCCACAGGTAAACCACTGTCCGGATTCCCAAACCTCGGACATGAGCTATGACAGGGGTCATCAGACGAGTGAAGGCCCTTGCTGCTGATTTCAGCCCAAATGGGAGACACTGGAACTCGTACATCACGTCCTCGAACAAAAACCGAAGGAACTTTCTGTGGTCGTGGTGGATGGGAACGTAGTAGTATGCATCCTTCAGGTCGAGCTTCATCATGAAGTCGTTCTGCTGAATGAGCGATGACACTACTGGAAGGCCTTCCATTCGGAAGGGCCAGTCCTCCACAAAACGGTTCAACGGCTTCAGGTTGATGATCGGCCGGTACTCCTCGGCAGTCTTGTCCTTCTCTACCAGAAAGAGTGTCGACACGAACTGACCCTCGACTAGGTCGACCCGCTGCACTGCCCCCTTGTCTAACAGCGTCTGTATGGCAGTTCTCATTAGCACTGCTTGCGCGGGGGACTGGCTTCTCGTGATTCTGGGACGCCACTGACGAGGTGGGGACACAAAAGGTATCACGTAACCAGAGACAGCTTGAAGAACCCATCTGTCCCGGGTTAAAACCTTCCAATTGTCGACAAAGTGGATTAGACGAGCGGTAGGAGTTGCTGGACAAGAAACTGGATGTAGGCTGGAAAACGGATAGTCACGACTGCGAGTTGGGCTCGGTCTGGGCGGAACTGCGGGGGTATTTGCTTTGGCTAATGGTGCTTGTATTACGGGACCAACAGCGTTTGTTTCCCCCAACAGGCTGCCTGTCACCAAATGAGGGTCTGCCGGGGCGACCACGAAAGGGCTGGGATCCAGGCGGATACGTCGGGCGGTTGAACGTTGGGTTCTTGGCGGGGGCACTTATTAGCTTCTTTGTAGTGGATGAATGGTCATGTTCATCCTTAATTTTCTCGTGAAATTTATCCGGGAACAAGTGCCGGTCGGTAGGTATTCCCTCCTTGAGGGTGCGTTTACCAAGATCTGTCAGAAACTCGGTAAACGCTTCTGGCGCCAGCCATTCAGCCTGACATTTGCATTGCCTAGTAGTTCTAATGCATCCTCAAGGTAATTTTGATGGTGTCAGGGTCAGCACCATCCCCCTCCTCGGTGGGGGTGTCCAGGGCAGTAAGTGCCGCCACCAATGGGCGGGCCGCTACCAGGAACGGAGCTTGTTGTTCCGACAACCCGTCATCAAAGGACAAGACATCCTTGGTCTTAGGATGACCATGTTGCCTGCGCATGGCTTCCTTCATACCCGCCTCCATCTTGGGGGCGATTAGGCAGGCATCTGACCCCTCTATGCTGGGGTATGTACTCAGTAATTCGGCCCATTTCTCCTTGGAAAGTGCCGTAGAAAAACCCTTCTTAATAAATTATAGGAGGTCTTCAGGAACTGCTACCGAAGTTTCGTTCCTGTAAAAGCGATCGCTGCGCAACGAGGATGTCAAAGGGGGATCGGTTGGGGGATCCTCTGGGACCACGGGGGCTACTTCCACAGGCTGGGATTGCAAGCCCTTCGCGGCAAAAAAGACGACTATCATCAATGGCATAGTCTTGGCCATAATAGGTTCAGCTCCTTCTCCAATGCCTGCCTGGTGGATCAGGACATTAGGAGAGTCGTTGCTCTAAAGGGGGCAACACATAGAAGGCGCTCAATGACTCGTACCTTCGTGTAACAGCGCGATTGATGTAAATCGGCTTTGTATCTTTCACTTCGTATGTGACAAATGACAAGGCGAAGTTGATCGCCCACGGCGATCTTAAATACATAATGAAACACAACTGACAAGGGAAGTAATACTGGGGTACTTACGGTTGACAGGGTGTTCATCAGACATGGTTACAAGATCATGAACGATAGGATATTCACGAAATATAACGGAATACAGTTTTCTTGTGGTCGACCGAAGTGCGCCACGAAATGAAGAGGAAGGATAATACATGGTTAATCTATTTATATATCGTGGTACCCAGACCGCTCGCGCCACGCTCTGCACTAGTATTGTGAGTATCAGTCGGAAAAGGAGTGAAGGGAATAGCGAAACACCTTGCCGAGATCAGCCAAGACACCGAGCACGAAGCTTTGGTCTTCACTTGCGTTACAGTCCAGTTGCTGTCAACATCAGTTACAAAAGCTTCAAAACCCACCTCCTCCCCATTCTGCATCTTAAAGTTCCGACGTATTACGTCGTTTGGCGTTATGTGTGCCCTGCACCTTACTGGACAAACAATTTGACACATATTTAAACATTTATATTGCTATTAATTCATGTTATATTAATAGTTAATATATAACAATTCATGTTTTAAGTAATAAAATGGCTAAGGGGTGTTCCCCTAGCCCAAAAAATCCCAAACTGGGTGTTTAGTTTCTTTATGCGAGTGATATGCCCAGTAACGAGCTGCGGAAGATACAACAACATCGCCAGGTCACATCTAAACGCTTTTTATTTGAAGGAGAC
>JAOTOK010023886.1:0-12770 GCA_025770025.1 Virgularia gustaviana
TTGATAAGCGATGCAAGGAGGATGTTGTTGGTTGTTTTCATGCTGCAATTCTTGGTCCTTTGAGGGAAATGAAAAATGCACCAGATGGTTTGCGTTATATTATTATTGATGCTTTGGATGAATGTTTTGAGAATAATGGGAGAAATTCAGAGATATTAGAAATATTGAAATTCGAGCTCATAGAGTTCCCCGACTGGTTGAAGGTTGTTATCACCTCACGAAATTGGACAGCTGTGACCAACAAACTACCACGTATGATACACAGATTATCTCTCAATCCAACGGATGAACGCAACTTACAAGACATCGAGTCTTATATTTCTCATTTTTTCTCTGGAAATACTCATTTTCTGGATAGGTTACTTGAAGCATCGGGGCTGCAGACATCTTCAAATGAGAGAATGAAATCTTTAATAGAGATAATGAAGAAGAGAAGTGAAGGGAATTTTTTGTTTGTGAAAACAATTGTAGAATACTACAACAGTACTCATGGTACTGTTAGTCTTAAAACGTTTCCAAAGCGCCTTGACGTTATCTATCGACTATCTTTTGAACGACAATTTGGTGAAGGGTATTTTAGTCGTTTTAAAGAAGTTTTTGAAGTGCTTGCAGCTGCTAGATTTCCTATGAATGAGAAAGAAATCCAATATATCTTACACGGTTGTGACTCGATGTATACGGCAAGTGTCACTTTTCAGCTTCTTCAAGATGTTTCTTCTTTCTTGCGTTATGGCGAGAATGGAACGATCACTATTTATCACAAATCTTTTGCTGACTGGCTGATGGCTCAGGATGACAGCTTGAGTTCTATTTTTGTTAACATATCCAATGGTCACAAATGCATCGCAGAATATATTTTTGATGTAATTGAAAAGAAGAACAGCACACCTACTTTAGACGAGATTACAACTTTAGCTCTACATGTGTCTTCGGGGGGAATGTTGGATAGGCACATAACTAAACTAAAATCTCTGAATATTGATACCATACGAGACGAATCTAACGGTGACACAGTTCTTCATTGTCTTGCAGTTGAAGGGGGTAACATTTTAATTCTTGACACCTTAATTCAAATGTTTCCATCACCTGATATACTCAATAACTTCATGTTTACACCAGCATTCTATGCCTCATATCGAGAAGATATGGAAATTTTGAAAGTTTTCATCAAGAATGGTATTAATTTAGATTACTATATTCCGGAAATAGCCAGGACTGGTGTCCTGAATAATCCAACAAGAAGGAATGTTCCATATGGCCATGGGTTGAGTCTTTTGTTCATTGCGATAGCGAAAGGAAATTTGGCCATGGCTGAATTGTTGATAGAAAGTGGCGCATCTGTTACTCAGGCCAACTCAGAAGGGCAAGCACCTTTCAATGTTGCAGTGAAGCTTGGACAGTTTGAATTCATAAAACTTTTGTTTAAGCGGGGGGCGCAACCTGATGCAATTTCCCTTCACCATTCAGCGGCCAAAAATTATACACAAATTGTTCATTTTTTGCTGCAACACGGAGGTATGAAAGACAAGTGTGAGCCTTGTAAGCCTGAAGAAGTATTTCGACATAACCTAACAATCTACCAAGAACATTCGCTCTTTTGTGAGACTGCTCTTTATGCTGCCGTCTCCAAGCGCCATATTGAAGTGGTTCAAATTTTACTGTCGTATGACAATTCGTCGTTAGAATGTCCACATTTTTCTGGTAAAACGCCATTAATTGTTGCAGTGGAAAACAATGACACAAATATGGTTTCACTTCTTCTGAAATACGATGCAAATGTTGAGGCAGAATGTCCAAAAGATCAAACAAGTTTGTGGCTGCACACATGGCGGAGGAGTTATTGTAAGATACCGTTACATATGAGAGAACATTTTCTCTATAATTTAGATTTTTGTGATAAAATTGTAAAGTGTTTTCTTAACAATCGAGCCCTTCATTTGTGTGCAGCATATGGATTTGGGGAGATAGCGCAACAGTTAATTGAGGCTGGCGCTAATATTATGGCGAAAAACTTTGCAAATGTCAGCGCAGCAGATATAGCAGCATATTACGATCATGCAGACCTCTTTCACAAACTAAATCATTCATTATATTCATCAAATGGTAGTTTTCTCCAGGTTTCACAAGTTCCAATACCATACATCGCTCATGGCTGCCTTGGATTGTTACGTACATTTTCTAGAAACCAACCTGACTTTGTTAAAATGATTCAAGACAATAAATATGCTGTTGTACGTATTGCTGCTAATTGGTCGGTTTATTTAAGAAATGGAAACATAAACATGGACAATTTAGCAATATCCCGAAATAAATTAAGGAACGTAAACACGACAGAACTTGTAAAACATGAAATGACGAGGCGTTTGGATTTATTGATATTTATCATTTCGAAAATAAAATCTGTGAAGGACGTACCTGGTTTTCTCAACACGAGAGATTCAGAAACAGGAAGAATCCCTCTTCATTTTGCAGCTAAAGCAGGTTTTGTGGATGCTGTTAAATATCTTGTAAATAGTGGAAGTGATTGGAAGGTGAAAGACAACCAAGGAAAGACCCCCCTGGAATTAGCACTTGATGCAACGCCTGATAACCCTGAACGTTTTGAAAAATTTTACAATTTTAAAGATGAGGATATTTCAGGAACGTATATGACTACAATATTTGATGAAACCGTGGCTTATTTGATCTCCTTGGAGAAATCAGACTTAAATAAATGTAATGTGGAAAGCGCGCTAATTTTAAGTCAAGTTTTGGCGAAAGAAATGCCTTTAAGTTTGTACCACTTGTTAAAAAATGGCGTTAATGTACATTGTTACGCGGAGGAAGCTTCTCGTCCGTTTTTGCCACATTTAATGACGTCTGTATTATTGGGTGAAGAACTAGCAAAAAAGTTGTTAGGAGAATAGTTGTAACGGACGTATAGACGTAAGAGTAAGTTGAGGGTAATAAACCTGCTAGATCATAGGCGGTCGTAGATCATACCAAATTGATCATACCATTACAAATCTTTTGGAAACCAGGTAGAAATCATGCATACCTTCAACAAACTTTCATGTCTTCGCTACCGTCACCATGTTTCACGCTCTAAAATCAATTGCAGCCATTATACATTTTAATACGAGTATCATAGACAACGCTGTGCGTACGTTGTATGTTGCCAGTTGTTGCAGCTAAATCGTCTCTGGACATCAAAAACATTGGATTTCTTAAGAAAAGAAGGAACGGATTTGGAATTTGAGTAGCATGACTGAATTGTCATGCTCGCTACATCACCCTATGTATGCCACCCATGGAAATATATTTTATAAATTTTCTTTCTTAATGTCACGTCAAAGGCAATGTTAATACTATGATATTACCATAATTACAATCGTTAATCATAATTCATCGAAGTTGAACTTATTTTAATTATAATTTATTAATACAGTTGTGTAAATTAATGTTGTGAAATATTTTTGAATATTATAATAAATGCACACCGTGGTGCGCATGCGCTGGTGGGATGAAAACAATGGATGAAAACCATCGATCAGCGTACGGAAAAAAACACGGGAACGTTTTCGTGGGCCGTGGCCAGCACAGGTGAAACAACTAATTGTCTTATCAGTTAAGAAATAGGGCAAAAGCAGATAAGAAGACGGTCTTTCCCTTTGATTGGGCAATACTGTAGTTGTGGAGGCAGAACAAGCAAAAACTAACACGACGACGACGTACGGAGTGTCAGCCGAAAAAATATATTTATTAGAAACAAACTGGCCTTTAACATGACAAAGAAACTAATTTTTGTGCAAACTATGGTAAAAACCCATAAGGCTTCCTGCAACTGTCGTTTTTCATCGGGTACTGTCTTTTCTGACAGTGTTCTTTGTCTAAACTAAACGTTCATTTTTTCCTAGAAACTGACCCGGGGCGGATTGGCCGCGAATATACTGCTTTTAAGGCCGATAAAAAATATAAAACAACTTTGTTCACCTCCTAGACTACCCTCACAAGCTTGCCTGTATCTAATGGGACTATCACTATGGCTATCGAAACAGCTAGATATACGAAGTATTAGGGCAAACAAACTTCTTTTCTGCTCGGTGTCTCGAGAATATTATATTATATTTGCTCGGTACTGAACATCATCAACAAAGCTAGCTTACCTCCCTATTTTAATGCTTTTTATGTCCAACAGGTTATAGGTGTTCCATTAGCTGACTTTTTTCAATACTTGGAGCAGTTTTATCGTGAGAAAGCCGAAAGGTACATGAAGCAGGGAAAAGCTCTCAGTTGTTGCTTCTTTCTTCTGAACTGCAGCCCTTCAATTTCAATAGCTTGCAACGGACAGCCGAAATTACGTTCCCGCCAATTCAAAAGCTTGGGTAATGAGAATTGGAAACTGATCATTTGAAATCTCCTGGAAATTCTTTATCACTTATGCAATTTTGATCTTTATCATTCTCCCAAAAATTGCACGCGTGTTCCCATTCCCATACGCGTAAGTGGTATAATGTTTTGATTCACAATACTATTCAGCTCGTGTTTGTATTACCCAATCGTAAATAGTACTTGTAATAAAGCTTAGTAGTAAGTAATTTCATCTCTTTTTTAATTTCACAAAGTTTTGGAAGACTTTTTAGCTGTGCAACCTGTGTGTTTACATTTTGACCTGCGAGATATTCGTAAAATATTGCAAATGATCAAGAGGATATCTAACACTATTCTGGTTAGTTATTCTTTGAAATGGATATAAACTACAATTAAAAAATAAAATAGAGGAATTTGAGCACTGTTTAAATCTCATGTATATATGGTATAGTCTCCTTTTGTTATGAGCAGATTCGATGCGCAGAACGACGAGATATCGATTGTTTACTTATATCATTAATTATTCGATCATTCATAGCTATAGCTTCAAATATCAATCTTATAAATAATAGTGCTTTCTACCGCAAAATTTCGAAAAAACCAGAGGCAGAAAACGGTAGATTTCTTGATCTTTTCATGATCCCAAGTTACAATATGAATGATATACATGTATATGGACTAAAAGTAATACGAAATTTACACAAAGTCCACCGAAGCGTGAAGAACCTGTTTTCCGATATAATTATAATTAGTATAATTTAGCGCAGTTTATAGCAATGTTTTAGCGCGGCAACATGATTATCAAGTGGAATAAAATCCATTTTCTAACTTATCTCCATATCATTCGTGACACTGATGCCACAAAACCATGACAAGTGTTTCAAGATGTTGTTCATCTCTGGTCACTGTAGCATTTCAATATTTCACTTTCTAATAATATTATTGACAGGTAAGGCTTGTGTATGTAGTGTTGTCACAGCGTCTAATAGTTTAGCTAGATCAAAGTCTAGTTTATAGTTTGAACGGCCTGTTTTTATTAACCAAAGGAAGAACTCATAGTAAGTTGAGTTGCGAGCTTACGAGTTGTGTTCCGGTCTCATGAGTTGCGAGCCAATCACCATTTATCTTAAGGTCCCAGGCACAAATTAACAAGGCATACTATCGAAATGGTCTGTTAACCAGCTTTGATTTATACATCTAGCATTTGGCGTTACAGCTGGAAGTGGTTTCCAGACCGACGCTGCTTCACGGGCCACGTTCGAAGATGGAAATCTCATGGACGAGTCGTTTAATGGTCAAAGACAATTGTCGTATAAAGAAGTTGGATGTTTTAAAGATTCGCAAACACGTGCTGTGCCGCTGCTTGAAGGTATCCTAAAATAGCCAGAACCACGGGGACAACCGGTTTAGAAAATTGATGAAACTACCAAAATAGAACAAAAGCGAAAAAGTAGTGTGAGCATATCTGACATTTCTATTCGCTCTTATTCGTCAGCTATTTTCATTCGGCAGTTCACTTATAATTTACACTGGCTTCACAGCATCACCACTTTTTTGGACCACAATAGAACAAATATTATACTTATTATCATTATTATGGTCACTTCTGTATCACGTGTATTAATTGCCTTCTCACTCAAACAACCAAAATAATAATAATTTGACGACATAACCATACTTCGGTAAAGACTCTGTGACCTCTAACGTCACGCTTTGTCACGCAACACCACTGCGCAACACTCCCAACGCGCGCGGTTATACATGTGAACCAACGCTTCTCCTGAAGTTTGAACAATCTTGCAACTGCAGTCACTAACATCCTGTATTGGGATCCTCAATTCCCGGCACAGGTCATGCGAGAGGGCCTTGAAATTTTTTTAATACTGAATGCTGCACAGCGACTTTCGACGTTTATTGAGAATACCAAGTGACTGTAAGTTGTAACAGTGAGTGGGTATATGGGGAAATAGGTATTTCGTACAAAGCCTATCCAAGACTGAATGAAATACTCTACATGACGTGAGAACTTGTTAATATTTACTAATCCTAGATTTACACTTCTGAACTATTAACAATAGAAATAAAAAACTTATGAAAAGAGTACGAAGAATATTTTGCTGAGTCACATGCCATTCCTATTTGTTGCAGACCTGATATAGTGATTTGAGGCAAACAATAAAAAATAGTGAATTTTATCATTTGATTTTTCTTTTAAAAGGTTCTGACCCTTACCTGACGGGTTTTTACAAATCAAGACAAAATGCGATTGAAAAGTGTGCCAGTGTTGCACGAAAACGAGGCTATCAGGTGTTTGCCATTCAAAATGGCGGCATGTGCTTATCTGGCCCTAACGCACATAATACTTACAAAATGCACGGCCCAGAAAAAGATTGTAATAATGGAAAAGGTGGTCCATGGTCCAGTGATGTGTATATTTTCAATGGTAAGTATATCAGGTTGGTTCCGGCCAAGGAACTAAATGATATTAATATTTCGAAATCATCATGTCCGTAGCTACGATTTTTTGGCTGGACAGTGAATATTTCCGTGAATGATAAAGGCGGTCTTATACCCAGAAAACTTAGAAAGGTCTGAACTATAATAAATGACAATTTATTTGTATATGATTCAAGGAAGGGAGAGTAATATAACTCATTACTGTTCTCACCGTGCCGCGTATATACATCTATGATAATGTCCCCATGAATCAAATATGCTCGCTATTTTATCTCTAAATAGCAATTAATAATTTTCACGACGGTTTTTGCCGCCAATTTATGACTTAACCCAATGTTAAGCCACCACTTGGTCAGCATTATGTACCGTCGGCTCACAATCCATAGGTAATTGTTACATAACATCGGTCAGAATCAGATCTTAGCAATAAAAGTCGCCGTGAAAATTGCTAAATAATGTGAACGGGCCTGATTCAGGAAAACTTCCCTGTTGTAAAGCTGTCATTAAAACCTCAATTACTCAGGTATATTAATTAAATATCATTCGTTGCAGATTTTCCAGTTAAAGTTTATGTTTTTACTGGTCAACTTCCTTTTGCTGGCACAGATGCCAACGTTTACATATCTTTCTCTGGTTCCTTGGGTTCAACACAAAGGACAGTATTTGCCGCAAACGGTCATAACCTGTTCGAAGCTGGACAGTAAGTGTTCGTTCCACAGTTTTTGCAAACGTTCTTCGTCAAGTTCATCAATATTTTGTATGATACAAATAATATTAAAGTAAAAAGACGCACAGTCTGAAAAAAAACTTTTTTACTCAAACCCGAAATCCCAATTGATATTTGTTGTTCCTTCGTCCATACAGAAAGGATGTTTTCAATATACACACAAGACCATTTGGCTCGCTCAAAAGAATTACAATCGGTCATGATAACGCTGGAGGATCATCTGCGGGATGGTATTTAGAAAAGGTAAGAAGTTTTGGCATTGCCATAGCGAAACGCGCGATATACGTATATTTTTGAGACTTACAATTACGTTGGGTTATTACTATTTCAATTATTTGGCAGTATATCATCGTACAGTAAAAGAAACACATTTTATCAGAATGAATATCTTTCAAAGGTGATTGTGAAGGATCCAAGGAATACTGTGTACAAATTCAAAGCAAACCGTTGGTTTGCAAAAACTGAAGATGATGGACAAATAGAAAGAGAAATAAGTGCGAGTATGAAAGACTTAAACTATCTTTGAATATCACAGAACTACTGAATCTTTGTGTATGTTGGTAGAAATTATTATTGTTCTTTTGTAGCTGAGACAATCACTCCAGGTTTGTATAAATCCCTGGGTTGTTTTAAAGAAAGGTCAGATGCGAAGAGAGAACGGGCAGTCCCCTCCCTGGAAGGACAAGACAACATGCTAGATGCACGTCATGGACAGACCCCTTACAAAGACAGAGAGCTTTCGATCGAGAAATGTGCTGATGTCAGCCGAAGACGTGGATACGTCATGTTCGCAATTCAAGATGGCGGACTTTGTGCATCTAGTAAAGAAATACAGAACACTTATGACAAGTATGGTAGAAGTGAACAATGCACAAGGGACGGTACCGGATCAATCTACTCATCCAATATATATGCATTTGCTGATAGAGGTAAAATAGAATCACAGTTCTATTTATTTTACTAAAGGAAGCGAAGGATAGAGAGGGGAAAGAGGCGGGGGACAGAAAGCTACACTAACCAATAATTAAGCAATTGTAAGTTGTAACATGTACATCATAAACAAATCACATCTTTCTATGTTATTAGATGCCAACAGTCAGCGAGTGTTGTTAAGAGATCCAAGTGAACAGTCTGCAACTACGTCATTATTATCACAGACCTCCGGGACAATGGACAGTCAAACTCAGGTCTCTTCACCAGGATCACGGGTTGCCAATGAAGTGAAGGACACGAGTCACGTGACTGGCACGCAAGATCAACCAACATTAAACTCAATGACCGAAAACAGTACATTACCCGCGACGACTGCCGAAACAAAGTTGGTTCAAGATGCCAAAAATGACGCAAATTTCGAAGAACGTATTTTAGATCTTGCAGAAGAATACCGCAAAATCAGAAAAGCAGAATTGCGCTTAAAACAAAATGTCGGGAAAATAATTAACGGGAATGTGGAGAATGTAAATGGCAGGAATGAGAATGCCGGGAATGGAAATCCCGGTAATGAAAATGCCGGGAATCTCAATATTCCAAAGACATATCCCGGGAATGTCGATCATCAGAAAGTAAATACTGGAAGTGTGAAGCCCAGTGGAGGATCACAAGTGTCAGAGGGGAACAAATTATCAACACCAGAAATCTGGGAAGGTTCAAATGTGACTAAAAAAGATACCGCTCCCATTCAGAAACGAAAATTATCTAAAAACATTTTTGACAAACAGAATCATGTTTTAAAAGCAAGGGTGAAAAAAAGATAATTACAATTAATATAGTTGGGATGCTACAAGGTGGTTAAAGATATTCCTTCCTAGTCACACTACGTAATTTTATAAATTTTATAGAAGCTGCCAGAGGGGCGGCGCATATGATAATATTATATTCAATTATCAATTTGTTTTAATAGCTTTCCATGAACTTGTTTCTCTTGTGACCCTGTCCGTCAACATGTGGCCAATTAAAAATAGGCTATTCGACAAGGTACTAATTGTAAACAAACTTTTTTAAGTGGATTAAGATCCAGTTTACAATAAATTACTGGCTTATCCAGCCCAGTTATCAGCTTGCTTCTCAAGTGATCACCTATCAGCGAAAACGTGCGTTATGGAATCCAGCCACAGAGCTGGGTTTTTATTGAAAGAAAGTGTATTTGTTTGAAGCCGTAGAACAAGAAGAGACGACGAATAAGCTATGTGTTTTCAGCCGAATGGTTTTTGGAACGTGAATAATCGTGGGAGAAGACAAACTAGATGATGTCCTCTATAAAACCCCTGTTTATCATAATTCTGGCCACTACAGAAATTATAATCTTCATACAAAGTAAGATGTTTGTAATTTTATGAAAAAATATTACACTTCTTGATTTTGTTTTTATTTTCATACAACGGCTCAGTACATGTACGGTGCTAAATATAAACAATATATATAAATAAACTGTCAGATAGACGGCGTTCTAGCCAACAAAACCTACGGGTAAATTGCATGCTCTTCCAACGTGGAGTTTGAATCCATACAATGGAATTATTGTATTGCATGTAGCCTCGGTACTGCAGTATCATGTGAGTGCATTTTATCTATAATAATAAATTGCTATGTCGAGCTACACACTAGTCAACTGAATAATAGAGGAGAGAATTTAAGTCAAACTCCGAATACAAACACAACAGGAAACCACTTGTTATGCACCACCCCGTCCGTAACATTTAGAAACACCGCCAACCGTGTTGCCTGGTAGTGGCTTTGCTTGCCACACATATTAATTGTAGTTGTAAAATATGATGTAAAAGCCCTAAATAAGTTTCCTCACCATTATATAATCTTATCATATTGTGTCGAGTTAACAGTCGAGGCAAGAACAATTCTTCAGGAGTGTACTACGTCACAGGACAACAACAACAACAATACCCACAAGAAATGCGTGGTAACCACAGAGGAAATTGAAGACACATGTAAGAATGCTTGAATAACAAAAACTAGACAAGTTGTTTATTTTAAGCCTTTAGCTCTCATAAACCGTCCATTATTATGTTCCCTTTTTAAAGGGCATGTCCAGTCGGTTGTGCGCATATGCAAAAGGGGGTCCCAAGGATATAAACAAAATTTGTCATATTTTGAACTTACAACTCATGGTTGAATATTAAATATGAGTAATTACATAACATAATCAATTATTTCGTTAAATCCCTTCATATGTGAATCTGAACAACCGCTATTGCTTTATAATTATACCTACTTTTCGGAAAACGTGTGTAGGAAGTTCCAGTGCATGCTCCCTGGGATACACCAGGAATCTATAAAGTAATTCTCAGTGCTAATTAATAATTTGGGTCAGTTTTATCGTTTTTCCTTTGTCTAGATTTTATTCCGCAGGCACCACCGAGGCCTCCACCTGTCCCGCATTACCCAGGTGATCTATTAGAATTATAGTAGATTTTTCCGTTATCTACATGTCCCTTATATTTCATAGAATATAGGAAGGAACCACAGCTTATAATTCCGACCTGGTTTCTCAAATGTTCCAAACAGTAACGTAATTTACACCATAACGTGTGTTGGTGCGAAATTTACCAAATTCACCAATTTCGTAAGCCAATAAAACAGCGGGCGCAATATTCATCTTTTGGGACCAATTCCTTTGCGATGGATTTGGTGACCGCGCCTGATGTTGGCAAGTTAGTTAACCAAATAAGCGAGTTCGAAATTGCCATTATGCATTCAAATAACACGTTTTGCTTCAGTTTAAATATTTCCGCATTGCGATACATTCAATTGAGATTTTTATTCCAACACAGAACGCGGCATCTTACGCGGCATATCAACGGTAATTCTAAAATCACTTATTTGAGATCGAGCAACTAATCGCCATGCAGCTTCGCCGCCGATCTGAATCAGAATTTGCCATTTGATAATCAACATACAATGTCATTTTAAAAAGCAAGGATTATTTATATAGACCACCCGCCAAGCTGTTCGATTTATTCTCCAATTCGAATGTCCGACACAAATCAAACTCACCCACACATACATTGAACGAGGTTTTCTAATAATAATAATATATTACAACAAAATGCTGTATACGAAGTTACGAACTACGTAAAACATAATAACTATAAACTTTACAACTAAAACAAGCACATAAGCATATACATACCGACTGTATCGTCTTTCAACAATATTTCCTCCTAACTACTGTTCAACGTTCAGTTGAAGTCCAAGCAAAAATATCCTTTTAGCCAGTGTAAATCATACATATGTGCATAATTAAATAAATATTGAATAATATCAATTAATTAGGAGCTACATAGCAGTAGTGGCGTGGAGAAGCCAACTGTACAATTTGGTCATTTTTATGTTTGAAAGTCAATAACCAAATTGGTCGTTTCAATTATTATATATGTAAAGTTGCTCCAGTAGCATCGGCCACGACACCATTGGGCTATAAGATGTACTTGAATTATATTTTGTTGCATTCTATAGCATGTTTACGTAGGACAAAGAACAGCGCATGCTCAATTTGGAATAATAATTCTTGAAAGGCTCCCACAAGCCTAATTAAAGCCATAAGCATGGGGTTAAAATAACGGAAGTGAACTGTACTAAATCGTTCGGGTGAAATGCTCGCTTCAGAGGCTACATACGAGGAATCTAGTATTCCTGCCATCGCCTTTGGGAAGGTCTGAGACAAAGGTCACCAGTGCTCTTGACGAGTAACCTCCTAAACGGAGGCTGTGGTTGCACAAGAAACAACCTTGGCAGGTTACATATAGCAGAAGACAACCTTGTTCACGCAGGGTCGATGCTGTAACCTGTCACAGTTGGTAAGGTGCCACGACCGGCTTAGTAAGTGCAATGAGCGAGGCGGTACACTTGTGTGTCGTAACTCAATTCAGACTACTCTTCGTCCGAACAATTTTTGACTATTATTATTTATTAAATAATTCGCCACATGCAAGACGACTACATGGGAAACGAAAGTGGTGCCGAGACAGCCGAGTTGAAACTTGAAATGGTAGATTTTAAATGTTGGGAACGTTCTTCGTGTGACTTATCGTGTCTTGTCTGATAGATAATTTATTTAACCAAGTACAATGGCCTACCGTGCAATGACCACGTAGAAAGGATATTATAAACAATTATTGGATGAGGCTGAGCAGGATATCCAGAATAATTCAGGCCGAGGTCAATGTTATCGGCTTCGGCAGATAACATTGACCGAGGTCTGAATTATTCTGGATATCCTGTG
>JAOTOK010023997.1:1516-11516 GCA_025770025.1 Virgularia gustaviana
TTCAAAGTGTAAGATAGCATTGGATATACCACATATCTCATTGGAGTACTTGCTTTCAACCTGGTGAACGGCACAAGTAAACACATACTGTAATATAGGTTACAAAATGATTTTAACTCTATAACACCCGTGGTATCACTTATGTATTTTCCTCTATCTAACGCCAGACGATTTTACTCGTCAATAGGGAAACCCCTTGGGCGTTAAAGGGTTTGGTTATACACGCTAATTAAGCCACACATCGATAAATAACGAATCAAAAAGTTTAGCAGGTTCGTTTCTTTTATACAGTAGCTATCAAGAAATTTACTATTTTATTTTTCATTTTACTATCCGTGCAACGACGTTACTAAATTCAACGATGTCTCGTTTCTTGTTGAAATTTCATAACACAATTCTCGCAAACAAAAACGTTTCATTTTTCAAACTACTACAGGTATAAGTAGATCAAACTATTGTATGTTGACAAAGGACCCTACTAAAAACTCAACTTGTCTTTGGCATCTCCTCTCAGAGAATCTTTCAACATTTCCAAGGAACTACAACTATATTCTCCACTCAAAGTAAAAATGTTGCAAAAACATACCACAATCAAACGTTTCCTTTCTTTCAACGTGCTCTCAAAATTTTCCAAGATCGGGTTTAACGAAGGGTTCGCTCCAGCAGCCCATTTCAGTCTTTGTTCAATACTCGACTCAAGTTGTGTGAACTTCTCCTGGACACCAGACATTGTTACATCAAGGGACATCAAGTTTTGGACTTTCTGGAATATAACAATCGTTGACCGCCTCAATTACAGTAGTCACGTATGCCAACCCGTAACTTTATACCCGCAATAACGTAAATGTAACTTTGACATTTTGACCAAATTTTGTACACGCACCTCGAAATTCTTGCCTACCCGACAAAATGGCGAGGAAAACCGTGAAAAAGTCTATTGGAGTCCCCCCAGTTTTTATGTTGGATTGACGCCATTGGTTGTAATTTTATTATACACGAGAAAGTACCCAGTAGAAAGGACCAAGGTAATATTAGTTAACTATGGCTTTCTTTGTTCAATAGTGGAAGGGGGGGGGAGCCTAGAGGGGAAGGAGGGAGCTGGAGCTAACCGGGAAACCCCTCTGCCTCCCTTTTCCTGCTAGCTCCAGCTCCCTCCCTTCTAACTTGCACCTCCCTTCCTCCCCTCTTTACGGGAGAGCCCGTGTGCAGGCTACAGATCACCTAGCCCTACCTTTCTTAAATCACTCATAACGGATGGCCGTGAGGGTGTAATGGCTGTATTTCCTCTGACAGCAGCAACGGCGAGGGTGTCTTCATGATACCACTGTGGTGAGGCAAGAAAATAGCAAATTACAACGAATGAAAAGCAAGAAAGGAGCAACACTTGATAAAGACTAACCTGAAATCTTGCCAAAGTCAGCTGAGCTCTTTGCACGACACACCGATATAAGGAAACATTAAGATCAAGACGTCTGAAAATGAAAAGGGTGTTGTGACGGAATGCAACAAGTAATAGAAGCGGGAATAGTAGGGAATGAAGGCATGCAAGAAAGAAAGGAATTCGAGAAAGAAAGGAAAAAAACTGATCAATTTAATTTTAAAAAATGTAAAACACTCACTTGGCCAAATCATGTTTTCTCCAGGCTGTGTTAAACGCACCAGTCAACGCGTTTGCTTCGGACAAAATGGAACGTGTGAATAAACCTTCTTTGATGCTTCTATCTAGAGCCTGTAGGAAGAACAAAAGAACACCAAAAAGAATAATATGTAATATTAGATATCATTATAAAACACTGTATCACGATACGGAACACATTGCACTGACATGAAGAGACAAGAGGGGACCCGACATGCGTATTAAGCGTACCTTTTTACACAAATCCTCCAGTGAAGGATTCGCGCCATTACCCGAGTTCTCCGCAACCTTTAAACCAATGAGTGAAAGCCATTGAACAATAGTCTTGGTCAACACGAACGAAGGTAAACCTAGCAATCGTTCTTGCACAAAGTCAGCGATAAAACCACGAACATGAACTGATAATTGGTCTTCGCTTATCACATGATCTGGATGACGTTCTTCGTCACTGGTGCCTTGGAAAACGAGAAACAGTGTATATTAGCCGAAGTATGTTCCAGATGATTTACTTTCTATTTATGCGGGTAACGATAACATATTTTATCTGTTTATGCTGGTATATAATTCTACGATTCCCTGATTCACTCACGAGAGGCCGAAAATGTTAACCCGCTGCGCCCCAGATACGTGCATAAATTCGCAGGATAGGGTAAATTAAAGAAGCAAAGGGCAAGTTAGACCAGAATAGGATAGGATAGGATACAAATGGATAGGATTGGGTGGGTTGGGATAGGACAGGATAGGAGTTAATAGAATATGGATAGGATAGGATGTTGGTATTTTAAATATCTGAGTTGGACTGGATTAATGGAAATACTTTGGAAATACTTAAATACTTATGCATGAATGATTCTTGTGTTTTTACCAGAAAAACTCTTGACGTGTGAAACACAGTCAGCGAAGAATTGCTTCATGACTTTGATTCGTTTTAACAGATACAGAGTTCGTAATACATCGTAGTTACCATTTTGATAAATCTACAAGAAGAAAACAAAATCGTATTCAAGACTTTTCTGATAGAGACTGGTTTTCCCTATTTACTCCTGTTCTGTAGCTAAAGCCAGACGAGTTTAGCCAGAAGGGGCTATCTCCCTTCATAAAAGAGTCAAGAACATGGCCAACCTGTAGATCTTTGATTTCACTGAAGGCACCAACACCAGCATCAAACGAGGGATCAACTTTCGCCACAGCCACCAAAAGATTGTCCATTTCTGTCTCCAGTTTTGTGAACAGTCCGTTGAAACCGGCAAGAAGCATTTGACCAGCGGTCATCTGAACCTTCTGGTCACTCCCTTGACGACAAAGTATAGATACTTCATGAATACAGGCATGAATAGACATGTACATTGGCATTGACGTGGAGATAATGGACAAATATGAACAAAGACAGAGATGTTGACATGAACATGGACATAATGCATAGAACACTAGTCACAGTACATGGACATGGGCATCGACATAAACGGAGAAATAAGCCCAGGCAGGCACGAAAGTCGGTGAATAGCATCGTAAACAACGGCAAAAGACATGGATATGGACATATACATGGGCATCGACACAAATACAGATACAGATATGGACAATAACATTGACATAAACAAAGACAAACTAGATAGACAAAGACGCAGCCATAGCACACAGCGAAACAGACACAAACACATGAACATATTAGCCGTTCAACAATCCTACCAGATACACTGTTTTCATCAGCTCCTGTGCTCAAAAGTTCCATCATATCTTTCTCCAAATCAAGTGCCTTGATCGACATTTCCAACACTTCGTCACAAACCTACAAGACACTTAACAGTAAACGACCCTTTCACGAACACAACTCTGAACTAAACCTACAGTGTAACTGCAACTGAGTAAATCCGTTTTCCGAGTCAAATCCGAGTCCGAGCCAGAACACAGAGTCGATAATTTTATATATATATATATTTTACGAAAAGGACTCTGATTTGACTCGGACTCTGATTTGGCTCGTTTAAATCAACTGCAACTAATACCCTATAACGTACTTCATCCTTGGTAAAAGCACAAGACTGTATCTTCTCAATCATTTGGTCCAGGTTGGGCTCACAGCTCACAACAATTTCTTCAAATGTGGTAAGAATAGCCACAACAGACATGTCGTTGATTTCAAGACATTTCAATGTCTCAGGAACAATGATATTACGGAAGTTTGAAATCATATCCTGAAAATATATCAAAAAAAGATTGTGGATATTAAGGTGTATATGACATAAAGTATTTTATGACTGAAAATTGAAAGTTATTTGAAATTAATGCATGGAGTACCAATTATTTAGAACTTTATTGCCTTGCTTCGTTTGGGCGATATTCGGGTTTGTTTGATATGCAAAGATCATACTTATGACATCACCTTGAACGTTCAATGGAACACATACTAAGTTACAGTAAATAGGTTTAGACACAAGGATCATAGCCACGTACAAGTAGTAAGTCAGGTCTAATAGATCTTTGTTCGGCCCTTACAGAGAAATCAGTACTTCTCTCAGACCTGATAATGCATTGTGATGTCATAAGTATGATACTTTGCATATCAAATAAACTCGAATATCTCCTGAACGAAGTCATAAAATACTTGGGGTCAAATTTCATGTCATATACACTTTAAATGACTTCTAATAGATCCACCAAATAGGTAGGTTTCACAAAGTTGGGCGCACATTTTGGTCAAAATACAATTAGAATCTTCTGAGAATCCACTTAGAATCTTAATATTTGACCACCATCTGTCACTGTTCTAAAATACCAAGGGACCCAATGAAACTCTGCTATTGCTCACCTGTAATGATTTGTACGTCTGGTAAATGGAGGCGAGAGCTTCGACAGATTTGATGGTATTCTCGGGAAGTGCATCTTGCGTTTTGATGGAATCCTGCAAAAAAGTGACATTACCAACGAGTCAGTTCAAAAAAGACGCCCGATATTTTGCAAAAACAATCAGAAAATTACGTCTAGCCGTCGTTATGTTATAACGAAGGGAAAACACAATTACCATCCAAGAGGTTCGAGCGAACGTCGCAAACTGGATAACATTGCCCGTCATTGAACATAGTTCTTCCAGGAACCAATCGCCGTCGCGGGAAACAAGCTCCAACAGTCTGCTTTCGGCAACTGTAAAACAAAAAGATTACGTGTAGTTCGCTGTTGTCGGAGAGATGCCTGTCAGTTTCATCCGTGGAGATATTGAGTTACGAAAAACAGCAATCGAACCTTTGGCAGTATTTTCCATGATGACACATCTTTTGTGAAGCGAGGCTAACGCAGTCACCATCACATGAACAGTTGCAAGGTTACCTTGTTGACCATTATCTGTAAAATAAACGACCTGACTTGTACACCATGTTTATAGCTTTATCAAAACTCGAGATTAATAGAGCGTTTTCACGTGACATCATGGCCGCCATGTCGGTGTTCCACTTTCTTATTTCTTTTTCTTCCTGCGTTTTGCACTCGGTATTTTAATCCCCCCCGTTTTTGTCTGCCTCGCACCTGCGCTATACGCTTGACCGCGGTGTATTTAATCAGTCTCTGTTTACACTGGTTCTCCAAACGGTGACCAATGATGTCAAAGTTTCTTACCCTCAACAAATTGTTTCAATTTCTGTAAACTTTCCGTAGCTGTTTTGTTAAGGAATGTCGTTTCGACCTTTTCTTGATGGCGCCTCTCGTAGAACTAAAACAAAAATTATAAGACTGCATATTTCCATTAAATAACCATGATCAGTGAACTTTTCATGATATTCCTCGATATCTTTGTTCGATTTTGCTTGACATCTGTGGACGCAAAAACCGCCTTTTGCTCGGTGGTCAACCTTGGACCTCAACTGACTTGAACTGACTTTATAAGATGGATTTATAATTTGATGTAATGCCGTAAACAGTTTAAGAATAGTGGCGTACACCTGCCTCGTTCCCAGCCGCTCATCGTGCGCAGTGGCAAAACAGTACAGTATTTTTTTCAGAGATACCTTTGTAAACTTTGTTTTCTGTTCATTGAAGATATTTTGTAGTGTCGTTTCAACATTGATCAATGCTGCAGCTTCGTCGTCCACCATGATTTCCCCATTGTGCCCGGCTTCGTACTCGTTCAGAGTGGCATGACACCTGGAAGTAAACAATATTGGTTAAAATACATAACATATATATAAATAAATAACATATTTTTTACTTACTCCTCTGTTGAGGAATTTTCGATTATCTTTTGAAGCCAACATTGCCAGTGGTAACTTCTAGTGTTTGACCAGTAACTGGCGGGGAACTAAAGAGTAAAGAAATTCCAAGAAACTGCATTTGAAGTTTTTAAAATATCGCACAGTATCATCCATACAGCATACACCACACAAACCCGTGCAATACCAGCAACCAGACCACATTAGACACATCAACACAACAGAGATGCACAAAACCAGACCACATGAAACCTGACAACAGATCACACCATACCACACGATCAGACCAGATCAGACCAGACCAGACCAGAGCAGAGCAGAGCAGACCAGACCACATTACACCAGGCACCAGACCACATCACAACACGCATCAGACCTCATCACACCATGATATACCTGTGATATCACTGTAGCATATGTATGTAAAACTTCCAAACAAGCTCTGAGCAAACTACGCCGTTTGTGCAGTAGACCAGTCAGTTCTGTTTCAACTTGTTCACACTACACAAAAAAATAGAATTGCGGATGTTGTCGAGAATGTTTTTCCATCATAAGTTACCAGATGATAACCAGCCTACCTGACTGACAGTACTTGATTGTCCCGCATTTTGAAGAAACCCAATGGCTGGTGCAAAACTTGGTAGACCTAAAGATTAGAAGTAATAGTAAATAAATAGGAAAAGGAAGGAGAGTAGACGTAGAATGGGATGGAGTGTGATGGACAGAAATGGGTAAGAGAGTAAGATAGGGTAGGATAGCTTGAGATAGGATAGGATAATATAGGATACGGTGGGATATGATAGGATAGTATGGGTCAGGATAGGAAAACCCAACAGAACATGAAAGAAGGGAAAGATGAAAGAGATTTAAAGTAAAAAGATATGAAAGATTGAATGAACACTAACCAACATCTAGAGGCTTCACAAGTTCATTAGCGATGTTTGCCAACTTTTTACCTCGCACGGTTTCCAGAGCGGCCTATAATGATTTTGCGTAGTAACCATGATAAATATACAGAAAAACATCAGTATGCAATATATGCCAGGCAGGTTTTTACCTGATGTTGAATTTCCCATTGTTGACATTCCTTCATACGTTCACCAATACTTTGAAGAACACTTTTGTGGTCATTGATCATTTTCATCTGTTCATCATATCTAGAAATGAAAGTACCACCCTATAGTACCATCAAAAATGAAATTTTCAAAACCTGTACAAGAAATGTCGTACTTTGCCTGAACAGCGTGCAAGGGATGGGTAGAGGACTTGACAGCAGACTGAAGGATGTCCATTTGATCAAGCAATTCTCGGTCATTTTCATCCACAGCCAAGGACTGGCTTATGGTCGAGAAATACGTGTTGACAGACTCCTTCAAATTATTGAGTGATGAAACCATGTCATCCCTGAAAGAAAGAAATAGTTGAAGAAATGAGAACAATTAACATTCTTCCTTGAATATTGTCTGCGGCGCAGGCTATATTTCTCCTTGAATCCCACACTTCTTTGCCTATGCTTCCTCATGACCCCGAACAATAACACTGGTCTGGATCCACAAATGCACAAACCATCTCTTTTTCTCTCTTTCATCCATCCAAAGCACTCTTACGTGTTTTCCTATGGGACCTCTTTTTCTTCCAACCCTAGCCATAATTTAAAAGCAATACCCGTCATCCCAAACTGCCTGTCTGTTCATTATCTCCCTCCTTTCACCATTTTTTCTCTTTCTACCCCACGAGGAGGTTCCTCTCTCTCTACCACCTACACGCCCTCCCAATCAACAACATACTTGTTAGCACGCCATGACGCTCTCATTTCAGCCACCCGTGAGGAAAACAAGCACTGGGTTATAACACGTTCCATATCTTTCTTATTCTGTTTCAAATTCTGTGGATCAAGAGCTCGACCACCACCGTAAAACGCATTTGCAAACGCATTATCATTTCCCGTCGTCCAGTCAACCAGAGGATCGTAAACAAACGCTTCCAACAATGTCAAAAGAGTTTCCCTTCCACCTCGGAGAATTCGAAGGACTTTTTCACATGAACTTCGGAATGTTCCCTAAATAAAATTCGGAGCATTTCAAGACCTCCGAATTGCTGTGCATAAATGAATTTTAAGATTGTGTTTTTGTCTGTTTCGCTCACCTCAACGCCCGTCACTCCCAAAGCGTTTTCAAGGTTTGCTGTCAATCTGAAAGGAACCCTTTCTGGAACACGAAGGCCCTTGCCTTTCTCAAAGCAAATGTTGTAGTCAATGTGAACAACCTGAAAAAGTGAACAGCTTATTGTTTTAGTTGGATATGGCGTCTAGAATCGATGGGCTTCGTTCGAGTATCGATATATCACGATCACGAATATATGCCGGAGTTGCTATCCTTTATCCAAAACTAGGGATCACAGATCTAACCAATAATATACCCTGGTCTCGATAGGATCTTGAATCCTAAACGATCTTGAATCCTAAACAAGGGATCAGGAATGCAGCCAGGACCATGGCTCCATAGACTGAGATGAAAAATCCATACAACAGGATCCGAAATCCACGAGGTAGTCAAACGTTTTCAAAACAAAAGTTTTCAATGCCCCCTGACAAATGAATGATAAAGGATTTAAGAGCCATCTAATCAATGAATTTTTACCTCCCCGGTGGTGAAATCAATGAGCATGTTATCAAGATGACGATCTCCCAAGCCCAAGATATAACCAATCATGGACATGACTGCCACGGAACGAGAGTACGTTTGACTCATCTTCCACCAGTCAGAAGTACATGTGCTGGAACACCAGAGTTCTCTAAAGGAAAAATACAAAATCCAACTGTAAGCCTCCCGGCTGGAATTTAACCATCGGCCCTGCGATTCCGGTGCAGTGCTCTGCCAAGTGAGGTACAGAAACCAGTTCGTTTCGCAACTGCTCTAAGTTGGTCTTCAGAATTGTATATAAAAGTTCCTACCTTTCTAGTAAGTCTTGCGGAGTTTCTTGCAATAATTCCTGGAGCACTTTTCTCATGATGGATAGAGGCCAGTCTTTACGATTGCTACTGCTCGTATCAATACCCTGTGAGTAATATGACAATGATATTCAATGTTTAAGTTGCCTTGTGTTCTAATTAAACTTGCGAAAAATGGTAATGGTTGCGTTCTTATTGTGAATATGGTCTAACACGACCGATCCACACTTGTTGATCTAATGTTGTTGTTACCTTTTCTTTCAACAAAGGTGTCAGTTTGTTATAAAACAGATCACTTGGACGAAGCGGTGCTCTTGGAGAAGTTGAAAATCCGCCCTGGACAAAACAACAAGGATGGCATTGTTTAGTTTGTATTCTCGAAATATCTAGAGAACAATATGTAATTCTTGCGAGAATATTGATTCAATGTATCCCAAAAATCAGACACACAACGTACCGTTTCATTTTTGGTGAGTGCAGTGACCGCGGCAGCATCACGTTGTTGCCATCGTTTGTAAAGTGAGAATATCGGAACGGCACCATCGACCCACTGGATGAGACCAGAACGTGGACCAAGTGGTGTGACTGAGTAATGACGAGCAAGGAACAAATTGTCCTCCGATCTAGGCAAAATGAATATATGTGGGTTTATAAAAAGCATGTTTTATTGAAGGAATATAACTAATAATGTCCGTTGATTGGCTAGTTAGGAGGTAAATATAAATGTTTTTAGAAATGTCCGTTGATATGCGTATGGTTGAGACAAACGTTCCAAAAACAAGACAGTTAAGCAGGAAATATTTTGTGAGCATATGAGAGAACAGTGGTTTAATAACTGCAAGTTGAGCAGATGTTTTCTGGGGTGAATGAGCAGATAAAGTAAGGTATCTATAAAGACAATATCTATCAGACAGCAAGGAAAAGAAGCTCGTATGCGACCCCAGACTATTGTTTTCATAAGGAATTATACGTGTCAAATAGAAACAAAACAACTTGTTTACAGCAGAAAGTACATTCCTTCCATACACAAGTATGAGACTGCCAGCAGACAACACCAAAACATGTCCAAAGTGTAAACCTTTGTTCAAAGCTGTGATGATTTTCGGCTTTACCTGTTTGGCTTAGCGAACATGTTGTTACAAATAGACAAGAATTGCATAATGCGCTCATCGAGATGAAGATCTTCAAGGCCTTTGAACAAGTAAGTGTATCTAG
>JAOTOK010024060.1:0-12758 GCA_025770025.1 Virgularia gustaviana
CAAGTAGCCTCTGCGGGGGAGAGTGTCACAGATACACGACTACCATCATACATATTAGGCCAGCTTAACCGTATGGTACCAACATATATAAAATATTCGCGGGTAGGGTATAGGCATGCTAAGGTATACGGGTTATATTTCCGTATTTCCCTGTACCGGAAGTGTCTATCTACGATAGTCCATCTCATCTACATCAGAACCCATACACGACCAGTATATTCGCACTGGCTGGGTGATATGGTCCGGCGATCTCTCTGCTTTTCGTACTACCGTCGTGTTTTGCAGAGCAGAAACAACAACAGCAGCTACACTACTACAGAATGATACAGCTTTTCTTGCTTGAACTTTCGGAACTTCGTTTGGAAGATCTGCTGCCTTGAAAGAAATGTATACAAATACATATTATAATATTATGTTAACAATACGTATTATTACCCCCCCCGGTACAGCTCGGTCAATACAGTATACCATACATGTTGTAAAAAGGCGAAAATAGTAGATGCAATACCTTTTTTCGTCTTGGTGGTCTTTTGCGACATGTCTGCTGGCATTGTGACGTTTTTTGGAGCTTGTGGTCGCTCGGGTTGCTTTTCGCTGGGAGCCGGTAATGTCGAAGCATTTCTCCTCCCTGGGTCCCCTTCCTGCACTTTGTCTGATGAAGGCTTACTATGTTCATTTTTAACCGTCGAAACTTCTGTTGACGGTTTTAAATTTTCCTTTCCATTTTTCGAAACATGTGACCGTTCCGCTGCAGGACCCGATCGTGGGCGCTCAACAGGTTCGATCTCCACATTAATGTAAGCACTAGGCCCCTTGGTTGTCGCGGCCAACCGCGGTGGCTTGGGCACTGGCGCTGTCTTAGTCTCTGTAGTATTATTAGTCGAGGATTTCTCCTCAGCATTTTCCTTGCTTAATTCTGTTTTACTTTTTGGTTCATCGTCTATAAGGTAATTTGCTACATTTAACTTCTGTTTCACGTCATTTGTTTTTATGTTTCGAGATTTCGAGATTTCTTGCTGGTCACTTGGTTCCAGTTTCTCCTCGGTTTTCGTATAATCGGCACTTGCTTCGCTGACGTAACCGGATGAACCGGTTTCTTCCCGAGAACTGTTGCTGGTTTGTTCGGCAAAATGAGTATCCATTATTGGTGATTGAGGACTTGCTAGTTCGTCAGGAGAACTCGCCTCTGACTCCTAAAAAATAACAGATACTTTAAGGATAATAGACCTTTCTAAAAATGACGTCAAGTGCGAAAAACGTGATGTTACGCGCAATTTGATTGGCTTGCGTTTCTGGCGAACCAATCACATTACGTGTAACATCACGCCCATACACATCAGTTCCGAGCATTTTGATTAGTACGTGAAATAAAGCAAACTTTTAAAGGGTTAACTTTAACCTTGAATGGTTTTTAACAAGTCAGCCTCTCATACTTACGGTGTTCTGGAGTTGGATAAGTAAGGCAGCGCCTTCAGCTTTGGTGTCTGCATGAGAAAGTTCGTTCTTCTCGTGGATGCTGGATCGTTTTATAGATGAACTACACCAAAAAAAAAATATAGTTAGGAATTAATCATGATTTTGGCGTGCTCGATAAAGTTAGTGAGAAAGTCGCAGGAAAATTGCAAGAGCGGGTCGAGGCGATAGTCAAGACCAACCCAAGGGTTTGGGTGCCCTCCCACCTTCCCAAAATGCACAATGAGCTCATTTAGTTTTTATTGTTCTCAATTTATCTTCGTTCACTTGACCGACAAAGCTGCAGACAAGAGAAGCTCTGGGGCACCAGGTCACAGCTAATCTTGGCTGCGTGTATTCGATTCACGCGGATTAAACAAACATTTTGCAAGTGTTAAGTTTCCTAGGTTTAAAAGGTCAAGGGTGCAAATGGCTTTAAAACCATTCTGGGCATACTTTGATCAAATTCGCTATTCCTGTTGTTGATTGGGCTAGTATAGTTTTAAACAAATCAGAACGTATCAAACTGCTAGTTTATGAACGAATGGGAAAAGCCTACATATTGTATATAGCAACAATGAAACGATGTTGCAGCTCCACAATACATTTCCATTGTCACACCATGCGTCCGTTTATCCCTTATATAAATAAACATCACTTTATGAAGTGCTCAAAATTTCGTCTGATTTCTTTGTTCCAGTGAACTCTACGCAGTACTGGAGTGGGACGCGAACTCCGGAAGGGAAATTGAAGCTACTGCATTTTAGTTTTTCTGTGCTTTGGGCCGAAATACTAAACGGTGGTCTATATATCAAATTGAAGCTCTCAAAGAACTCTATTTGTTTTATAAATTTGAAAACATTAGCTCCAGCAAAAATGTTTAAAATTATCAATAATATTTTCCGTAAGTTATTTTTACATTTTTTGAGCTAAAGTTTTGAAATTTATACAGCAATACGGTTTTCCAAACAAGAGCATCAGTTTGATATATAGACCAACGTTCCGCTCAAACCACAGCAGAAAAAAACATTTTGGCATCATGCAGGTTATGGCGCATTTATCTGCACTTAGCATCCCAGCTTACTTATAAAGTTCAATGTTTCGTTCTTCGCTTCAGGCATGTATACGGAGGACCGCCCAATGACCTCAAGTATAAAATGAAACGCGAACCCCAGGTAACTCTTCAAAAACCCTAACATAGCTGTACAATATCATATCTCTGAACGTGAAATATAAAGTATTTTTAACTACATAAATGAACGCTAAGTCGACTAAGAAGTAAACGGGTAATCTGACTTAAACCAGGTGCACAAAATTCAGTGAATGGATTTTTGGCTGCTATTTTTAAAGATAAGAAATGATCGTTCTTCAAATCTTTTCCCAAAAGTGGTTTTTACTCATCGCGTAAAGCCGAAAATTTGGCACCTGGGTTTCACGAAATGCGGCACCAAACACACTGAGTTAATAATAAACATCTTGGTTTTAGGACGTAGCTAGACTTATGGCGCTATAGCCGGAACTTCAAAATGTCAAAATTGAAATTGAGTCAATCCAGCACGCACTCTTTCTTTCAATGTGGCAATCGAACAATTTTATAAAATCGCACGTGTTAACACTTTTTCGCACTTTATAGTCAATACAACCTCGGGTTGCCCTGGTTAGCTTTTGAGGCCAGACCATACGAGACAATTTTACTGAGCAACTGGAGTCGCAATTCGGTTGCGTTACGGAGTTGCAGACTGCAGTGAATATTGCCCGTACGGCCAAACACATTTTTTTGTATTGCAAATTGAAGAAAAGTAGACTTGATCTACACTTACTTTTTGTGTAGCTGCGCAACACAATTGCCTTGCGAGCCTGTGTTATGCCGTTGTACTGAGTCCGGCGCAGCGCAGCAAAGTTGCGTCACACTGAATAGGGGGGGGGGGAACTAGGGGCTACTCACTTTGACGTATTACTTCTCCTTCTTCTAACTCCTTTTCCCTTTCTTGGGTATTTCACTTGTTTCGTTTTCAGTTCTTCAATCAATTCAACAATTTCATCTTCTTCTGTAAGATCTATGTACGAGACAACAACAAAAAGAATTTCCATTTTTCTACCTTCAAATTCATTTTGTGTATGCCTATAATTATGCGCATCTTCACTTTTGATTCATTCGACTCGGGCAATATGATGTAAGTCATTCCCAGTACCTGTTTTCCATCAACCATATACTGATATCAGTAAAATATTGGTACTAAGCCAGTATCTAGGTTGACTTCATGCTCTCTAACTTAATTCAATTTAAACAATTACCTAATGGTGTCTGTGAATTATTTGTTGTTGAATCTAAATCTGCTCCACTTGCCACAAGAATTTCAAGTATAGTATCCTATAACCAAAACAAAGTGTCTCACTTGTATTCATATGTCTCTAGAGGTTCCTACATATCCCCAAATATACATTCACTATCACCACATGTAAATACAGTACCCCAACAAATTATAATACCCCAGGTGTACCCATATTTCAGAACACCTATCCCCAAGTTACTCACACATACCTAACAGTACTCGAACATCCCCAAATATACCCACACATCCCCAACTGTACTCACATTTCCCTAACTTTCCTCACACACCCCTAACTGTACTTACACATCCCTAACTGAACTCCCACATCCCACCTGAATGTACTCACCACCCCTAAACAGACAATCCTCTGAAACTTTGATACCCCTAACTTTACCCCTCATAAGTTCCCTAAGGTACTTACATGCCCCCAGGCTGCAGCAGCATGGATAGGTTCCCAACCATCATGGTCAGCTAATTCAAAATCAGCTTCATGTTCCAATAAATAATCCACAACATTTGTCCAGCCATTGGCAGCCGCAATATGAAACTGGATAAAAAAAGAGCATTGAATATTTTGACAATACATCATGGCATATGTCACTGTCAATCTCTCTGGAAACTAATCTTTCTCTTGGTATTTAATAACTCACTGCTGTAGCTCCTCTTTCATCTTGGATATCTAAACTTCTTCCACCTTTAACAGAATCTTTTAAGTCATCCAAAAGATGTTTTCCTTGGTTTTGTCGGAGTTCTTCAATGGCCTCCTCACAATAGCCTTAAATCATGCAAACAAACAGAATTTGAAATGAGTCAATTTCAAGCAATGTATCTCGTGTTGGTCAAGCACGTTTTTCTCAAACATGGACCAATTTTTGGACTAAATCTTCCACAATTCAGCTCACAAAAAGTGTATTTAATATGTTTTTGTAAAGCACATGAATACCAGAATGATATACTGTAGTTTTCTTAAGTAGCTTTACAACTCAAATTATCTTCGAAGTAAAAGCAATAGTATTCTGAGGACCCTATTCACACTTCTTACCTATTTTTTTCATTTCCTGTTCTAAATATTTTATAACTTTCTCATTATCCTCAATGACATCCACAGGAAAGTTTCCATCAACATTTATCGCAAGGATATTTCCCCCATGTGCCAAGAGATACTTGACAATACTCATGTGACCACAGGCTGCAGCAGCATGTAATGGCGTCCACATTTCTTTGTCGCATGCATTTACGTTAGCTTTGTGTTCAACCAAGTATTTCACCATTTCATCACAACCATCAATACAACTCTAATTAAACAAAACAAAGATCATAGCTGCTTGAAATAATTTTATAACCTCCCTGGTGGAAATCGTAAGCAGGATCCTGTAGGATCCTAGTACTGTACGTAAGATCTTGTAGGATCTTGTACAAGATCCTATAGAGTCCTATAGGATCCTATAGGGTCCTGTTTCAGATTATATTTGGTTTAGAATCATGTCAAAAACCCTAAACAACATGATCCTAAACAGGATCTTATAGGACCCTATAGGATTTTGTACAAGATCCTACAACACCCTACATCTTACACACCAGAGGATCCTGCAGGATCTTGTAGACCCCCCAAACTCTAAGAACTTTATATATAACTATTCAACAAAATAAAATGTTAAAAGCAGATAACCAGATAATATGTTTTAGGCACATGTCTGTAGGCTCCTTAGAACTAAACTAGGTAAAATATTATATTCTGTATTATTTTATTATTCAGTCTGGAGCTGTCTGTAGTAATTGGTTCAAGCTGTAAATTCTCATGAACTTTTTGTTTTTCTATTGTCACCTCACTGTCAATTTTCTGGTCTAGTGTTATTAATGTTATGTCCAAATGTTGATAAATGCAATGTGCTTGTCTGTACCATGTCATATGCATGAATATGTAAAACATATATAGATGTTTTACAAGCACATTGAAATATAAAATAGAAGTCAGTAGTTTTAAATGTGCCTGTCTGATTAATATCCTGTATCTTAAACTACTTTTTACATTTCTGTGCAAACATATTTATCTTTGCAGAGAAATTGAATGTTAGGGACACAATAATTTAGTTTAAAACAGTTTGTATTTGACCTCTAATTTTGTGATGTTTAATCTAAACCACCTGCTCTCCTCTAATATACTCAGGAATGTATTAATTAATTTCTACTTTGTCTGCCTTTTTGAGTATTAGGTCATAATATTAATATCCTGTGTCTTAGAGAACAGAATGTTGAACCATTTTGCATATCTACTGACAATATTATTGTTTCCCAAAGCATCAAAATAGTGTACTGCAGGCTATGTACTGTATAGCACAGAAGTAGTCTACATTCTGCCAGTTAGATACATCAGATATATCAGACCAGACTACAGCTCTCATGTATTTGGGCATGAATTCCATGCAATTTGCTTCACTCTAATGCTATGAAATCTTATTAAATTATATGAATCTCTTTTTTTAGCAGTTTTATATTATTTTGCCAATTCTTACAGGTGCAGTGAAGCATATAAAATTCAAGTCCATTTATTGAACAACATGTTTTGAGGTTCATATAGCCATAGGTAAACCAGAATATAATTGATAACCTTTCCATTTCCCATTCATGTAAAGGCAAAGTTTCGCTAAGTTCATATTAATATAATAAGAAAAAGAGTTTAGGGGATGTATACAACTTAAGAAAGACCAGGATTCACCAATACACAACATGTTACCCCATATAGTCATTTGCTATGCATCTTAATTTTCCTAAAACTGGTATGTATAGCCATACTTTAACAAAGGGATTGGTATATACTCTTTTCTATACTGGTATATCAGTCAAGCCTTCATTTGATACAGTTGCCAAAGGATTTATTTAACTCTATTTAATGCCAGATAATTTAACTCGTGAAGGGAAGAACCCAAAGTGAAAATTGCCAGACAAAAGGTCAACTAAAGTCACAAAGCCCTAACAGGCACAGCAAAATACTAAAAAAACAGCTGCTTTCAGCCTACTTTCCAAGTCTGTGGGAAAAATAATATATATTAGGAAACAATATTGGTTAGGACTGTGTGAGTCATAATTCACCACCTTTTCTTGGCAGCCTGATAAGAGCCTGATGTCTGAGGAGACACATTAACACCTGCTGTTAATTAATGGGTTTTTGTATAAAAATGCAAATTGTCCTTTGAAAGTGAAAAAAATAGTGTAACCAGTCAAAATTGGTACCACCAATCTCCGGAGGGAATGTGGGAGTACTAATGTTTTGATATTTTTGAAACTTTTAATACTCTTTTTAGTCAGACAAAGCCAGGTGGGGACTAATGTCGTAGGTGTCAAATATATTCGTCACGTATATTCAAGTAGTATTATTATGCAAGAAATTTGCTTTGTTTTTGAGCGCTAATTGTACAAGAAAGGAAGTTTAACAAACAGTCGCTTTCTTTGTCGATGATGTTTTGGTTTTCGTGGGACATTAAACGGTGGGAACTACATCGTGGGATGATAGATACTTACACCACAAAAACCGCAATGGACAACATGGTTGGAAGAGTTTCTTGGTAGTTAAAAGACCCATTTTATAGGGAACAGTTAGTTTTTTCAAGGGCTCGTTTGGCTCAAATTTCAACGGAAACTCGTCCCATGACAGAACAGGAGTGTCATTTCCTGGTTTTGCATTCCGTTTAGCCAACGTGGCTTAGATTATTTCTGACATCAAAGGTTCATGCAGACTTTGTAGTTCTTGCTTATTTATGTTACATAAACAATAACAACTTGTCATACCACCCGTGTTGATTAAATTATTTCTGAATGGCTTAAGCAGTTATGTTTAAATATATAACTATTTGCCTAGTAATGCTATATATTGGACTTCATGCTTCAAAGAATTTGACGTTTCCTTCGCTTTGTTATGTTTGTACACCCGTGTCAGAAATTCATCGATAAAAGTATCATGTCGGAAAGATAACTGTTGTATAGTTTTGCTAAACAAATAAACTTTCGAGGCTTGTATTTATACCTGATGTAAGGCTGTGAGACCGTCCTCGTTAGCCAAATCGGGGCTAACGCCGTTCTCCAGTAGTTGAGCAACTAAACAACGAAGAAAAACAAACCTTAGACGTCGTAGTCAACGTAAGAGAAATATCAAAACATTGAAAAAATTGTCATTCATTGCCTTGGACAACGCGTAATAAGCTAAGCAGATTTCAACTGATAAGGGAGCATAACACTGAATAAATTTAGATGAACTTTATACTATAGACAAATGTTCTGTGAAAGTTTAAATATTATAGTTGGGTAAAAGATATGCGAAACGTATAAATTTGATGATAATGAGTAATGACTGACCTTCCTCCAGATCATTTCGTGCGGCTGCTTCAAGTACAACCACATTTGGCACAAAGTTTAACTTCTTATTATTCCTCCTTACTCTCTTAACCTCAGGCTCGTCGCTATCACGTTTCTGCCACCTCTTTAACTGCTCAGCTCGCTTCTTCTTGGCCCTTTCCAGTCGCTCTGGGCCATCCATTTCATCAACCCACGGTTCTTCGGCTCGTTCGCTCGGCATCTTTCACACTTTCAAGAACGACCGATTGTCAAAACAAACTGCCAGGTGAAAACTACGATATCTGTTTTCACCCTACACCAAGCCACGACACCCTACACAGCGTATTTCGTCAAGAAAACAGCCTCTGTTTCGGTAACGAAATGAGATCCTGACGTTGACTGCCAAAATATTTCCCCTGTCTTGTGTCGGTGATCTGTCTGTATCTCTATTTAGTCATTGGTTTTCCCCAGTCCTTCACGCTGCCATAAAAGGGAAGCGCTGCATATCAGCGCAATCAGGTGCTAGCGCGCGTGGTTGTCATCGGGTTGAGCCGTCATTAATCCGCTGAGAAACAATTACTAAGCCACAAGAATCGCAAATCCGATAAAAAAACAGCAAGTAGAGATACCCAATGCCCAAATGTTTCAGATGAGCGCGTCGGCCTAGCATCGTGTGCGAGTTGAAAATCTGCCGCGCCGGCCCGCGCGTGCGGCAAATAGCAATATTATGCAAATTACGCGCTGCGCGACTTGCCATTCCACTTTCTAACTTTTTTAATTTCCTGCGCGCATAAGCACGCGCCCAAAATCATCCGCATTAGACTGTTACTACAACTACTCAAATTTTCCGTATTGCTTTCAACCTGCGTGGCAGCCACCGGTTTTACATTGATGATTCTAAAATCGGCTGCGCCTCAACAGGCTCGTCCGTATTTAGAAATTTCAAGAACGCTTACTCGTGTTGGAAATAGTACGTCGTGTGTTTACACTTGTCGCGTAAAAACTTTGGAAAATACCTACTAAAAATAGGTGAATTCGAAATTGTCACTGTGACTTCGAAGGACGCGTTCTGCGTCGGGATAAAAATTATCACTTCAATCATTTCAATACATTCTGTTGAAATGGAATTTTTTATCCCGACGCAGAACATGTTATTTAGATGCGCAGTAATTCCGAACTCGCTTTATAGGAGAGTACAGTGTCTGATTACGTTTAATCAAGAATACTTAGTCCCGATCACGGTCGTCGGGTCACGCGAGACATCACGAGCATAAGGAATGACGTCATGACAATAAAACATTCTTTCGAAAGAATATTTTTTTAAAATCACGTTTCTCGATAAATGATATAATTTAATCACATGTCATGACAAAAAAAATATCCCTAGAGCAAAATATTTGAAATTGAAACCAAGAAATAATTGCCATTATAAGTCGGACCATTTTGGGGCGTTATGCAAAAGCGATAAATGATAATACAGAATTCTATTGCAAAATGCACAAACATACTTTTTTCAACACAACAACTTTTCAGCTATAAAAATCATGAAAGCTAGCTCTTATCAGTCTTATGTTGGCTTATACGGCGTCTAAAGGCATCCACAGCATGCGCACTTACCATAATTCCATAAAAACATTTCATTTTGATGTGTCAAACTGTTCCAGCTAGTTGCTAGAGCCTAGAAAGAATTCATTCCTCGAATCCTCGGGCTTTCCCGAAACGTCGGCCATTTTGTAAAGAGTAAATTTGGCGGGAAAACTTATCCGACCAAAGCTAATTTTTACGGGGGAGGCCGGTTCAAGTGTTTAAGATTTGTTAATTGTTATTACAAATTATTACTGATGCATAAGAGGGTATTAAGGGTCTTCATGAGCTCAATAATTTTCCAGGACATGAATTATATGTATTATATTTCTGAAAGACATTCCAATGTCGACTGGCCAGAAATATATAATTTCAGCTAGCGTGGATAGTGTACAAGAGGAAATTTTGAAACGTAAATCGTGTTTTATGTTTGCGATATCTGTCACTTGGTCGAACGGAGCAACATGGCAAGTAATTAAAAGTTACAAAGAATTCTTTGATATGCAATGCTCCTTATTGGACATGTTTCCTGTTGAAAGTGGAAGACGAAACAAAGAAAGAACGATACCATTTCTACCAGGTAACTACATACGGAACGAATTTTAATAGTAAAATGTTTCAATTACAGCCGTTCTAATGTCTAAAAGCGCATTCTAATTTCTATCAGTATAGTTCTAATTAAGTCTTTTATACAGTACAAACAACAGATTCCATTCAGTTCAAATCCCAATGATCCAAAATTCTTATCGTGTACTCTGAATATCAATTCTTTATGTACAACTACAAGTAATTATTGATGTAAACAAACACAATATGATTGACAATCTGGGTAGACGAATATTTTGGGTACTTGCATTTTCCTTAAAGAGAACGAACAATAATAACAATGTGGGAAGCAATTCTCCAGAATAACCGTTTAATAAATACCAAATTCACTAAATTAGATATTAATCAGTCACCTTTATGTGGTCTTTGTGTTGCATGTTTATAAAAAAGTACCCCCAAAATGGCAGCTGTATTCGTCATCGTGAGAAACACTAATTGTGCTCATTTCACTTCACTTCAGTTCAGTTTAGTTCAGTTCAGTTCAGTTCAGTTCAGTTCAGTTCAGTTCAGTTTTGTCTCATGCAGGCAGTTTAGCCCGCCAGCTTGAGAGAATGCTTGTGCCCAAAGAAAAAACCTTCCTAATGTCATACAGGATGTACAAGGTGGCTCTAATAAACAAAACAGCTGTGGTTTGCTGATTAATTTGTATCCTGGGTGTGGTGAACATTGTAATGAGATTATGTTACTTTTAATAGCAATGTATTTCCTGACTTTGTTTAAGCCCAGTTCCAAGGGTGCTCTTATGTCACCTAAAATATAAATGTTGCTTTTTATATCCAAGAAAAATCAAAAATACTAATTGCCCATTAACTACTTGACTTTTAAAGCTTGGGGATCACTATATATGGAGTTGAAAGTATCTGTATTGCTCAGTTTAATGTCATATGATAGCCTTTGTACAGTATTCATTGATACAACATATTAGTTAACATGTGTCATTTAATACATAAAGCAATTAAATTAATAAGTCATGTTACAAGCCATTCACAACACTGGTAGTCTGGTTACTGTTGTATTGGGTTGTGTAATTTACTTCAACTGCATAGCCTTCACTTCAACTGTGTAACTTACATGGTAAGGTTGTTAGCCTCATGCTGTTAAATAGTTTCGAGTAGAATACAAACATTTCATATTAGAATGTATTTATTTTTGTTTCTAAAAGGAAGACAGCTTTTCAGAAGAGATGATATGAATCTAGCATGTGAAAGAAGACCACTTCTCGATATGTATGTAAAACAACTAGTTAGTATGGAGCCTCGCATCTCACGAAGCAAACTTGTCTTGGACTTCTTTGAAGAGGAAAAAATCGAAGGACAATATAACATTGAAGATACGGAAGAATGTGGTAAAGAACAAAAGGATGTTACTCAATCTATAAACAATCTAACAATGGAAGGTATAATTTACAATGGTCATTATGTGGGTTTTCCCTGATGCTTTTGTCCTTGCCACCAAGCCTCGTTTTCATGTATATGTGCTCTTAACACCAAAGTGAGGCATGGTGGTAAACACAATGTCCACAGGGAAAACCCACATAAGGCCCATTACAAAATTACTTAAAGAAGGATTATTCTCAATCATACACTACTATAGCAGACGCGGGCAGACTGACTTGACATGTGAACAGCCGGCTACACTGTACAAAAACTTTATAATTGCTTTTTCTCTATAGAAGCCAGTCTTGGTTATGTCAATACATCCTTCAATAAAGAAAGTGATGATCAACTTTAACTATTTCTTAGAATTTCTAGGAAATTATAAGAAAAGAAACTTGGAAATACATGTATTATATTATTTTATTGCTTGTCATTTTACTGGTCATTTTACTGTAAATAATAAACATTTGTATATAATAATTATATATTGTATTCACATAATAAAATTGTATTATGATGTATTAAACTATTAAATGATTTTAACAATTGTTGCTCTATATTATGTAATCTATTATTATAATATAGGCTGCAGAAAATTAGCCCCATAATCTTTAAATCATAATTAACACAAACACTAGCACATAATCTTTAAAAATTATTCATTTAATTAATTAATTAATTAACCGTCCCATAATTAACCGTCGTGAATTATCGGAAAACGGTCGGGTTTGTACGCTATCGCTCTAATTAGCGCTTTTTCGCGCGTGATTTAATTGTACAATATGGCGGCTATTTTGTTCAGAAGTGACTATAAAATTTATCCCTGAGGGGATGAAAACAGACAATTTCTAGAAACTTTATGGATAGCGTTTTGAAGAAGGAATTAAAATGTATGTATTTTGCTTTAAGAGAATTTTTGCAGTGTTGCCCTGTCACACCGTGTAGTTTTCTGCTGTGCTGGCACAACTACAAAGTGAAAGTACATGATGAAACGTACTTTTATAGCTATAGATAAGAAGAAATCACAAGCTAGAAATGCAGGGGATATCGCTGAGGAGGCTAAGTTATGCAACATTGC
>JAOTOK010024071.1:0-12758 GCA_025770025.1 Virgularia gustaviana
AAGTCAGCACTGTCAAAACACTTCTCTCTCTTACAAAGGGAAAAAAACAGCAGAAATAATTTCATGTCATAGACACTATAAGAGATGTCCTATTGATACGATGAAGCCAGCAATTTGCTTCCTTATTTTGGCGTTTTTAAAAGGTTTTTACTAATAAACAACAGCCTAAAATGTTAATTATATATCAATTGGAACTACACACTTTTCTAAACTAATGTTATATCGCGTCAAAAATGGCAAAAATCTATATTAATTTTTGTGGGCTTGTTATGCCAGTCAGAAGTTTGAAATTCGCACAATAATGGGAAAGTATAAAGATGAAAACATACCAAAAATAAGCAGAAAATCGTGATTTTTGATCGAATGATTCAATAGTCGACCTGTGGGGTCGACAGGGGGGGGAAGCCCAAGGAACGTTACACTCTGTAAAAGAAAATTCTTCGACGTTCCAGCTTTTAACCCGGAAATATTTAACAGTTTTGCTCGAACTGAAGAAAAGTTTGCTTTTTAACTCTCGAAAAAGATGGTAAAAAATGTTCATCATATGCTCTTACAATCTGTTTCGTTGAAAAGTCCAAGTGTCTATCTATGTTGCCCTATGTTATATAATTGGAAAAATTTCCTCAGAAACGGCAAGGAGCCACTGTCGATCATGCTGAATGTATTTTGAGTTTTGATTGCTTCACAACTAACTTCATAACTATTTATATTCTGCAGGTTTTCACAAAGAAAGGAGGTGATCGACCAGGCGTTGAGGACGTGATATTCCTCTTAACTGACGGTGTGGCGCATGACATCGACTACGCTTTCGGAGAGACAACCCTCATGAAAGAAAATAACGTTCTTGTCGTCACTGTTATGATTAAACCTTCCGAGTCCCAGATCAATTTGCAGAAAATGGCAACCGCTGAGCAATTGTCATTTAAAGTAAAACTTTCGAGTTTCGCAAAGTCAGTCGAAAATATCCTGCGAAATTTCTGCACATTTGATCGCAAGAAGCTGTGATTTGTTCATCTCAGTTATCACCAAACGTGTCTCCGTAGGTTAATTGTAGCAAAAAATAGAATAGATTTATGAAGTAGTTCCATAGCAACCTTTACAACTTTAAAAGTTGCATTTACGGCTCTAATCAAGTATACAGATTTGTTACTCATGTAAACGTACAGTACTCCAGGGAGGAGGGAGGGGGGAGATCGGCGATCAGAATATCAGACAACCAAAACAAACTACAGGTCAATATATCTATATATCTGTATTTCTATTTTGTATAACAACATTATAACCGTAAAAAACTTTCAAAAGTTTCAACTAGTCCTTATTTAGGTTGCTAAATATTCCTGCGTGTTCCGAGCCTGCAGGTGGGCTAGTGAACGGGATACAAGCGAGTCATACAGAAATCGATGTACAGGTAGGCTCCCTGGTACGCCGCATACGCGGGGTCGGTTTTCGTTCAATTCCGTTGCCCGCCTTTCGTCTATAAGTACAATGTACATAAATATGTGCTGAATCTATGTATAATTGTCACTCGAACAAACCCGCTGTTCTCGAGCAATTTGCAGTCAAAGTTCAATAACTTTATAGTGGATGATCGCAATTTCCTAAGATATTTAACGTAATATACCAAACAACCAAACAACCAAACAAAAAATATATTTATCGAGTACAGCGATTGAACTATTAAAGGTAGGTTGTATTTGCAGAATATTGTGTATTAACTGAATATCTAACCTCGTTCTGGTTTTCTGTGGTTTAAAATGGTTATAAACTAGAATTTAATTCCTGAAAACATGGAAAGATGCCAAATTTTACAATGTTTATATCCCGGTAGGTCCCCATTGTTATGAGCAGAAGAGATGCACAGAAGCGACTGTAACCTACTTTTAACGTTTATTATGATGTCCAATTATCAAATCAAAGGAAACCAAAACAGCAATAACGAAATGGATCAATCAAATCAAATCAAACGAAACCAAATCAGTAATCAAATAGACCAATCAAATTAAAGAAAACCAAATAAGCTACCAAAAGGAACAATCAAATATAAGGAGAACAAATCAGCAATTAGAGGGGTCAACCAAATCAAAGGAAGCCAAAACAGCAACGAAGTGGACAAATCAAATCAAAGGAAGCGAAATCAGCAACCAAAATGGACCAATAGCATAAAAAGAAACCACAGCAGCAAACAAATGAGCAAATGAAATGCAATAAAACCCAAGCAACAAGCACATGTCAAAGCAAACCAAAGGAAATCAAAACTGAGCAACCAAATGAACCGGAAAATTGGATGAAAACCACAATAGCGATTAACGAACGTAGAATGGATGTAGAAAAGACGTTCTTCTTACTGTTTAACTATCATTCGTCCAAACAAAACTCATCATAAAACGCTGAAGATTAATTTTGTGTGATGGTTCCTAGATGTTTGAGTACAAGTCGCAGATTCTAGCCCCATGCAGGACGTCCTCAGCTCCTCGCAAGGCCTCATAGTTATTTACTCCAGACTTGTAGTAAATCGTAACAAGTTGCTATTAAGTAGATATAGCGTGTTGTTCATTCTGCCACCATAGTTCTGCTACAAGTTCTTCTAACAACTCGCATGCCACCCAGATCTCATGCCCTTATGGATATACAGCTGTTAACAATATTTCGTGGCTTGCGGGGCGGTACAAATTCGTTAAAACAAGTTGTAACAAGCTGTACATTGTCATTTTTGCCAACATGAAGGCAATTGTTTGTTACCGATCGCCCAACATATTGAGCCACATTTCATTCCAGTGGTCAGGAACGCCAGGCAAGCACCAGTGTTTGCAATCTGTTAATCCCCCAATATTAGCTTGACTAGAAGGGTGAGCATCCGGACGGTAACTACTCACTCTGGTCACATCAAGTAGATTAATTTTGGCCGGTGACGTAGCAATTGCATCTATTACCGTTTCTTGAATAAACAATGAAACAGCGTTATACTCCGAGAAATTACTTGGCACATTACGTCTGCATTTTCCACCAGTGTTCCACTCTCCTCCAAAGAAATGGCTAACCTACATTAAGACGGAAACAAAAGCACTGTTTTCGCCAATGATATTCAAGCATATTCCTGGGCGCAACGCATGGCCGTCAGGAAAAACCCAGCCGTGATTAAGCAGTTTAAAGTTAGAAAGAGCTATCAAATAACCATAGGACATTGTCATGAGGAAATAAATAGTTAACGAAGCCATCTCAGTGTCAGGGATTTTACACTTTTCTCACTATTATTCGAACAATATAAAGCAAATCTAAAGCGAAAAAATTGATGTCATGCCCGAAACTTAATAGTAAATTAATCCATGAATATGACCTTTCTCTAAAACATAGATTAATTATAATTTACTTTATTTCAAATAATGTAAAAGTCCGACAACACACACTACTGAAACTATGTGGATAGAAAGTTTCTTAAAAATGCTACCAAATGCTAACAATATATTTATGCGACTCCCAACCGGGGCACCTTGCCCGATTTCTTGTTTTACCTCCCAGAATCTGGGAGACACGTGACCAAACAATACCAGGGTGTTTTCGCAGCAGGAGCCGGTGTAGCAAGAGCGGAGCTAGAGCCCTGGGTAAGAGGTTAGAATTCTTTTGGTTAAGGCTTTAGTGATGAAAGTTTAGTAACAGTAATTTCGTTGTGAGTGAAGGGGAGAGCTCGGATCTTGGTTAATTTCCGAAGTTTCTGGCGGTTGCTTGAGAGAAGTACGCTCACGGGAAAACCACGAATATGAATGTTCGTTAACGAATAATATGCTTCTCGCAATCCACCGGAAGAAACTTAGGAAATTAATGAAGAACTAAGCTCTACTCTTCACCCACAATGAAACTGTTCAAAACCTTTAATCACATCAGCTCGAATCGGACGAACTCGAACGTTTAAAAAATGTTTTTCCTAGAAACTTTTTAATAAAATCTCCAAAGCTGGACGAAGCGTATTCTTTGTGGAGATTTTATATGTGTATTTGTCACTTCTCCAATGTAATTAAACTCGATTCCCATATTATTAAAGGAAGAGTACTCATGCCAGGGGAGATAAGTTTTAGTTTTGAAAACTTTCGAATGCGTATTTTTCCATCTTTTGGTACGTTAGAATAATCGTCCTGCTACAACTTGCTTAACCAAATCAGCAAATTTTCTCGTAAATACACCAGAAAACTTTACAGTCCAAGGCAAGCAGACAGAGAGGTAGGAAGACAAAAAGACGGTGCTAAAGAGGGTGGGCCTACAGACGGGCGGATATCCTACGAATCCAAGTTACCTCCGAACACCTCCAGAACAACTGCTTATTTTTGAACTCAAAACTTGCAAGATGATCCATCACAGACCTGAGAGCTTTCCTTAATATTTTTCTGGAGTTACGATACGTTGGATCACCTTTCGCTGCCTGCCTCATTTGTAGGTCATGTTCCCACCACCCGCCTGTGGAAAACATTACAATATCAAATCCTTTAGCCCGGACAGCCCATGCTTCGTCGACTTGGTTGATATCAAGGCATGGCCTTCTTGCTGGACTTGTAGTAGCATCGCTATCACAACTTTGGTATGTTTGCTTCACCAAATAATTAGAAACAACGTACTCAATTGTAACACCAAAATCTGGGTAACTAAAAATAAATAATTAAAAATTTTACTTACCTATAAATGCGGTCTGAATTGCATTCAAATTTATAATATTTGTCATTATTCAAGAAATAGAAACGAGTTGCATGCTTTTATTTTATGCATCAGCATGTTGGAAGAACACGGGAGAACTGTGTAAGGCTATGAGGCGATAGCCAAGTCAACACCCGATCGTGCCATGGTATTGAACTCAATAAAAACAGAGGACGAGCATTTCTCTTTCTCTGACCATATAAACACATTCACAAGCTTATTCTAAAAATATAATAGTTTTCTCTGGGAATTTTTTTTAAAGTGCCTTTAAGGTGCCTCCCTACTGTTGGCTAGATTATTTGCATGTTGCTAGAAATATCCCTGTAAATTGGCAAGCATAATACATTACAGATCGTATTAAGACATTTATACAAATAAAAGTCACAAGCGAATAGTTTGTTGGTCCAACATGTGTTACCATAGCAACAGTGGCGTGTATATGCTTGAACAAAATAGCTCATTTTATCATGTTTTTCATGAATATTTCGAAAATAGGCCTGGTTTCCCCCATTTTTCTTTTGAAATTTTAAACTGTATACCATTGTGAATCTCTGAGCGAAATTTAAGAAAAATTAAAAGACCAAAAAATTTTAAAATGCGATCTTTTACCTAGCAAAAACGGCCTATTAACAGAGCCACTGTTTTGTTGTCTTCATTTACCTCACAGGGAAGGGCAAGAATACGTTTAAGGAGGCTCCCTATAGTTATTTAAAACGCGAACAAGCAGTAACTGCAATAGCAAAATTCATCATTTAAATTTGTAAGACTGTTATAAAAACTACTGTAACAATAAAATGGTGTTAAGGAGAGTTGAATGTGATTGCTTATAAAGGTACAAAATGGGTTGCTATGGCAACGATGACGATTCAAAATGGCCGCCATATTGCGGATTTTTCAATTTATCTTGCTAAAAAGTTCGGTGACCGCGAAATTTTATTTAACCAAACGTTTCTGTTATTGATAAGTAGTATATGGAGGAATTGTAAAACAATTCTGTCTAGTGCAAATTTTTCTATACTACAAAAACAGTTTTTCACAGATTAAAAGATTTGCACTAGACAGAATTTTTATAAAATTCTTTCATGTGTTTCTCATCAATAGCAGAAACGTTAACTTAAATAAAATTTGGGGGTCACTGAACTTTTTAGCAAGATAAATTGAAAAATCCGCAATATGGCGGCCATTTTGAATCGTCATTGTTGCCATAGCAACCCTTTTTGTACCTTTATAAGCAATCACATTCAACTCTCCTGAATACTATTTTATTGCTACAGTAGTTTTTATAACAGTCTTACGAAGTTAAATGATGAATTTTGCTATTGCAGATACTGCTTGTTCACGTTTTAATTAAATAACTATAGGGAGCCTCCTTAAATGTGTAGATACGGTTTCATCTTTCTTGGAACGTTACTGAACTACGATAAGCTTTACCATCTTTGCATCAAGGTTTTCAATTTACTCAGCGTTCACTAAGGCAAGAAGTGCGATAAATCATAATGGTAAATTGCGAAATTACGAACTACACAACAAACCTGTAGTGATACGTGTTATGCTCAATCATCCTAGATTTATCATTTTCTACGTAGAGTAGACACGCTAAAGACTGGAACATGTTCCTTGTTAAGGAGTCTCCAACAAACAGAACCTTTTTATTACGTACTGTCTGTAGAAAACGTTGTCTTGTAAATGGTATCCTCCTTTCCTCGCAGGTCTTTTTGTGCAGTACCCAACGATAATGAATATACTGGGAATCCCTCATGTTCCTCATGCAGTCCTGCCGACTATCTACGTGACATTTACCATAGCTTGATAAAATTCCTTCCCCGTATTTGATAAATGTGTCTTTTATCCAATATCCATTCGTCCAATCGCAACCGAAGCGATAACCTAAGGGGCAAATAGTTCTTGTTGTTATACGCTGCTATGAATGGTGTACCCACATTTTCTACTTTTTCCTGATGTAGATGCAGCAGACACTATAATATAAACCCCACACAAATACCCTCAGATACCCTTTTTCTAATGACCTAAGACAAAACACTGCTCTTGGTCTAACCAACTCCATAATTATAGCCCCGCCGTAACTGATATTCCCTTTAAAGTGCCTATAAACCCAAAATGAATTTTTGTAGACTTGAATAGAGATTAAAACATTATTTAATATGTTATGGTTTAGATTTCAGTATGTATTGTAGTTTCTAAGATATTATGACTAAAGGTGAGCATTTTGTTAAAATGTTGCGCCAGAAGGGCTTGGACCCCAGGAATATATCTCCAGATAATGACTATTTTAGGTCGCTATGTGTACTAAAGGATGCATTAGGCTTAGACATCTTCCATATTATTTTAAGACGACCCATTGTTCACTTCATTGGAAAGAAAAACCCATTCGATTCATAGTATACAGTGAAAACGGTTTATTCCTGGGATCCAGACCTCCATCTTGGGCAAATTTTCCTTTATCCATTGTATTTCCTAAACTAAAAGTCTAATCTAAACACTCACTCAAAATTTAGTACTAACATTCTTAGCTGCATCACATCAATAAAAAATCCATTTTGGGTTCATAGGCACTTTAAAGTACGACACCCTCTGGGCTGGCTTTAATTTGGAAAATTGACACCCCTCCGTGGAATCTACGGAATTTTTCCTTGGTCAATATGGTGCCTTATATTTAGAAAACCAAAACATGTTAGAAAAGGTTAAAAAACATACGATAGCTAGATAAGACGTCATCATAACTCAGACATGGAGCTATTTTCTTAGAAAGGCTATAGACGTGTCAACTGGAGAATTTTTATTTGGCGCATATTGCTACGTCATGACATCGACCCAAATTTTTCCAAATCCGATTTTTATGATACAATTTGAGTCTGTGCAAAAAAAAAGTTTAATCTGTCCGGTAAAGTAACTAACTTTTAATTTCAATCGTTGGTCAAGCTATCTGCAATCTGAAGAGACCCAACAATATGGTAACCGCCGAGGGTGATGAAAAATTTGACATATTTTTATTATATGACAATCGTGTCATTTTATGTCATATTAAGGCAAGAGGGTGCATGGCCAGTTGTATTAGCCCCAAAATCTTTGCAGTCGTCCACCCCCGCCTACCCTCTCCCTTGCGCTGCTACTGGGCATCAACTCTGGTCATAAGAAATTCGCGCTCCAGATTAAACAATGTACAAATTTTGCATTTTGGGGACATTTTCAGAAATAACTCGGGAAAATATTACCATTTAAGAGGATTGCAACAAAGAGACTGACAGGTCATACTCAGTTAGTGTATGATATTCTAAAATTTAGATCATATGACCCTCCATAAAGAAACGTACAGTTTGACAATCTTTGTAATGTAACTCCTTCCCTAGTTATATATTAGCTAATTTTATAATTGTTTTTAACGCCTTTACCACGGAAACTGCATGCATCATTTACGTTGAAAATGATTGGATGAAGTCTATACATAGCTACATACAAATACACCAGAATGGAAAAACATTGCACAACGCAGCGTAATCTACCTCAAATCTCAAGTAAAGTATTGGGAAGAAGTAGATTGGATGATATTGAGTAAAATAAAACATCAATAATTTAAGCAAATAACAAAGTTGAATCTACATACAAAAACGAATATGAATTGGTCATGCCTTGCAAGACTCCTTGCAACGCCACCGGTAACATCTTGCGCAAAATGATTTGATGCAGTAGCAAACAGAAATAACCCTTCTAGAAATCCTAGACAAGATCCTGCAGGATCCAGGCATGGGAGATCTTGTAGGATCTTGTAGGATCTTTTACAAGATCCTATAGGATCCTATTAAATCCTGTTTAGGATTCTGTTTGCTTTAGAATTTTGACATCCTGTTTAAGATTCTAAATCAAAATAATCTGAAACAGGATCTTATAGGAGTCTATAGAATAGGTTTCTGATCACTTACGTGACAAACTCCGTGATTGTTTTGAAAGGGAACTTTCAACTGCCATCGACAAAAGTTGAATTGCCTCATAGTTCTGTTCGTCTAGAGATCGTTTAATACTACCATCATCCACCGCGGCTGGCACATATGTTGGCATACGCCCAAACATACCTTTGAGTGAGTGAAAAGACGATAATAGGAGCAGATAAGTATCAGGAGATCAGAGCTGTATGGGAATATCTCATCAAAACCTTCCGAACAAAACAATTTTGCTGCAAATGTACTAAATATGACATATAGTTTGTTTAGTGGTTGGATGAGGTTTAAAGAATTGTCGTAACAAAAATTTTAAATGAAGGAATCTATAAATCTATAAATCCAAAATTTTAAATAAAGGAATATATCTGCGTTAGTTGTTGAGATATCTCATTCCAAAAATTCCGTAATTTTTCCTGCCGTCCATGTTTTTGATAATTGCCGGATATGCATGCGCGAGTGACGTCATTTAACAGGGTCAAACTTCTATCTTGACGGCCACAATACAATATCTGGTTTAAAAATGACCATTTTGTCACTTAAGCTGCTAGCTATTTATATAGAAACAGTCAAACAAACATTTGCAGGCTAGCGTACGTTCAACGCAAGAGGGGTCATTGGACAGCGACTGAAGATTCGTGCGTATGTTCGGTACATTTCACGCAAGAATGTTTCGAATACGGTTGTGACACAGGTTTAGCTGTACGTCACCAAGGTTAAAGTCTGATAAATTTGGTTTTAGAGCGATTCCTAGAATATATTCACCTGTTTGGAGTCACGAATATCTCACCAACCGACTCTAATCCCGCCGTATCGCTGTTCTACGCGATCTTCTGTACGTGAAGATGAACTATCATCCCTATATTTGTCTGATCCTGAAGTTGAACTTTGCATGTCAACTGGTAGTGAAATAAACGCAATTTTTTCCAATAGAATTACTGAGGCCGAACGCGCACTATGTCGCTGTTAATTGTCCGTGTCCCAGTCTCCCATTCATCATAACACGGCTCGGAAATTAACACGAGAGTCGCCAAAACTTATTATTGCCTTTTTTGACCCAAATATCTTGGATGCTATTGATCCACGTTAGAATAAGTAAAAATACATATTTTATTCATTTAAAATTCTTAATTTGCTTGAAAACAACTTTTTGATCTCCGTAAGATGAGGTATGCATTTTAACAGTTTTACAAGTTCTTTAAGCCGCAATATCATAGCAGTCAATTTTACTCGAGTCTGATTGGTTGAAAACACAAAGATTATTTCTTTTTCGGCGCACTGCGCCGATTAAGGTTTTTGTGAGCCTGCAGTACTTTCATGCATATCTAATCATGTCAGCAATAAATAATAATGATTTCCCGCCTTTCCCTTGTAAGTAAATGTTTTATAATAATTTTATCATCTCGTAAAATTGACTGCTATGATATTAATAGGAAATCACACTTGTTCTCGGAGAATAAATGAAAAATCGCACTTGTGTTTGGCGAAATAATTCATAATGGCATAGCTCGTGCTTCGCACTCGTGCAGTTATGAATTATTTTGCCAAACACGTATGCGATTTTTCATTAATTTCCCTCGAACCGTATAATTTCCTATTCTTCCGATTTCATTTCGCATTGGTTTTGTTTCTTGTAAATACAACTAAATCTTACCTTGAAGGAATATCGTCAACGTATCGCCAAATAATATCAAAGACGTTAGAGCACCAAAAATTACTGTTAGGATTAGCAGCCGGAATGTCTTGTGTTATCCATTAAAAAGAAACAAAACAAGAAATTACAACGTCTGTTGAATGAATAACTTGTAAATTACCTAATGCTGTTTAATTATTTGCTCCATGCAGTCATATTAAGAACTTGACATATAGGAATCCCTTAAGCCCCATTCCAGTTGGGATATGAAAAGCCTGCAAACTGACATCTGAATCAGAAAAAAATGAACTGCAGAGTTTAACAAACAGCTTCGTCGACTTCAAGTATACATGACACAAAATAGTTTTAATTGAGTCATGAAGTCAAGGGCGTCAATCCATGTTCGAAAGTGGGGGATGTCTTGGGTTTCATAGATTACTTTAATTATAATTTAACGAGGATCATACGGGGGTCTGGGTAACAGTTCACGGACTAAAAAATGGCGGATCAGGAATCACGGACATTAAAATTCCCTTTCCCCAATTCACAAAAAAATTAATTGAGTGACATAATTTTTAAAGATCCAATTTTTACTAAAATGTGTCACAGCAGGGTGTACGAAGGTTAAGTAAAGTTATTTCGGAAACATAGGATGCATTTCCAATATTGGCGAGCGCAAACATACGACGAGGCGGCACCAAAATTTGCAGTATATGAGGCTCTAGACTATTGGAAACGGCCATGTCCGAGCTTAAATTTACCATTTAAAAGACATTTTAGAATGAAAATTGGGGGGGGGGCATGCATGCGGATATCCGTCCCCTCCTGCGCTAAAAGTGAGGGGGGCCTGTCCCCCTCGTCCCCCCGGGATTTACGCCCTTGCATGAAGTTCATCGTGTGAACTTCTTGAGGTGTGATTAATTTTTGAAAGACTTGCTTTTAATTTATTTGCATTGGGGTCCGGGTTTTTCCTGGCGTGACCAATTTCTCACGTCACGACCGGATTCAAATAGGCAAGTACAATAATTTAAAACAACGTCTTTTAAAAATGAATCACACCACAATAATCCTCAATGAGGATCACCTATCTTTTGGGGAATTTATTAAGGGTGTTATTGTTAGCCATTATTGAAACGTTGCATAGTTACCATACCGTTTCAAATATTATTGTAAGTTCATATGTAACAATGTATTAGGTATAGGCTTTGTGCATTATTAGTATTATTTAGTGGGTTTACTGTGAGTAAAAGATAATTTTTTATTTACTCTTGTTTTTAGTATTTTTCATACAGTAGCATTAAAGAAAAACAACATTTCATCCGGATTCCCAATTATTCTTCTTTAGCGCTTACAAAAATGTCCAGATAATCAATATTTCCTAGCACCATGACAATATATTTCAAACCTTCAGTGTGGCCGCCAATTACATTTTAGATTTCGAGAACGAGATGTTTGAAAATACTACTAGAAACTGTAGTGTCACTGATATCGTACCGAATTTCCGAATTTCTTGTGTAAATCCACTATGCATTGTTACGCAATTAGAAGGTATTTCGCCTTGCAAATTACCAACAAATGAAAACTAATATAATTAATAAAAAACAAGCTAGCGACCTTATCGCGTCTTTACTGAGCACGATATACGGACTTTTTTGAGATATATATGGCCTATTGTGTAGCTTCTTCTGATTTCTAAATCTTCCATACCTGTCTTGGAATCATGGTGGTACCTGTACATCAAATAATCAAATAACCTGTTGATAAATAAACGACCTCAATTACAAAACCAATAACCTAATTGATATATATATATAATATATAAAAAATAAAAGATAGCTGGTTCCGGATGTCAACATTGAAAAAATGTATTTTGCATATTTTGAACTTGCCTGAAACAATTCAGGATATCCAACTGTGAAAACTATTCAACTATAATATAACATATTTCAGAAAAATTATTACTTATTAAAAGTCAACAAATACTAACTGTTTGTCCCAATAATGAAGAACGCCTTTGGTTGGACCTTCCTAACCCAAATGGTTCTTAATATCATAGTTTAGCTACAAGGTTCTTGACAATAACAGCTTCCCACATGACCTTGCTCGAAAAGTAACGAAGGGTACGATCCAATTCAGTTACTGACCTTTAGACACGCCAGTTTCCTTGGCGCCGCAGTTTTGTAATTATTACAAACACAAATGTGCTACCAGTTGTAACACAAAGGAAGACGTTTGTCTGTGCCTTTGTTTGCCTTCCAGGGAATTGAAAATAACGCCACCAGCTGAGTTGCTACTTTGAAGTGGACTGCAGTTTGATCCAAAATCACATTGGTGATTATAAAATCGCACTGATGAATTGGTAGCGAGAGTGCGATTTGTAAGTTTGATTCCAGAACAAAATTGCAGGTCACAAAGTTCTAGTCGTCAAAATTCGCAATATTCGGAGCAAAAGCGGAAAATATGTTGAGCCATGAGAATGCAAAACAAATTTG
>JAOTOK010024082.1:0-24364 GCA_025770025.1 Virgularia gustaviana
ATGCTGACGAATGCATGGCTTCAGCTTTTCGCACGAAGTTATCATTCCAGATATATATATATAGAGAGAGTTCACTGTGGTGAACTTACCATGTTTCTCAGTTCATAAATTTGTACACTGATATTTGCTTTGCACAACTATTTAATAATAATTTATTGTGTGAAAGATTACATTTATAGATTACGTTGAGATTTTTTTGGAGAGGTAAACATCTTGCCTAGGGGGGTGATACCAATATTCTTGGCTTGTGGCAGCCCTACCACAACACACACACACACACACCCAACATTGTCCAGCAGAACCATGCAGCTACAATTGTGCTGTTCACGTCTGTTGACTTAACAGTCAAAACAAAGAATTGACTGTACTGTTCCAATTGGCACACAGTCTAGCTTTGAGCCTGTTGATTCAACAACACTTAATAGAAGACAGTAGAATCCAACAGCCCTGTTCATGTATGTTAAGAACACTGTTCGGAGCCTTTTGAAAGTGCCTATGACACAAAAAGGTTTATTGAAGAATCATAAAGTTCATAATGTGAAGATTATTGTCCAGTAACTTATTTTTTAAAGAAATGAATATGCTAGGTGCAACTGTGAACACTTTACATGAAAATGATGACACTGCCTGGTTTTGCCCTGACTCTATTCCAACAAATGGATTAGAAATACATCTCATAGCTGACATTAAGTGTTGACAAACTCGTTCCCAGGCATGGTCCCAATTTTTGACTCAACCACATTTTTAATAAGTTGTCAATCATTGCTTTCAAAAATGAGTCACCACACAATAACCCGCACAAGTATATGATTCTTTAACAAACATTTTGCATCATAGGAGAACCAACAGCCTTGTTAAGTTACAGGCATGAGCGCAGGGAGTCGAACTTGTGCAGTGATAAATCAGTCAGTGATGGTTTGGTCATAGCCTTTCAATTAGCCTTTCACACCATACCATTTTTGGGGGATTTCCAATTTTCCAAAATGAGTGTATTACCATGATATCAATTTTAAAAGCACTAAGTTTAAAAGTGTATTATTTATGTAACCCATATCCTTATATATGTACTAGGCTTTTTTGTTTATTTAACAGAATTGACCATGTTTGCAGAAGTAGCATTATCACTATTTCTGGTTTGGTTTGTCTGGTACTTGGCAACCACCTACCTGGAAAGAAGAACTCTCCCACCTGGACCATTCCCCTTTCCATGGGTTGGTAACTTACCATTCTTACTTACAAACCCAGCCAACCCAATGAGAATACTAAGGCAGAAATATGGGGACATTTTCACACTGACGTTTGTCACAGGAAATACGGTTTTCTTGAACACTGCCACTCTTGTAAGAGAAGCAAGATTAACAAGGAAAAACGATGTTTTAGGCATTTTAAGTGAATATTTTTATCCAATAAATACCATAGTGGGCTCAAATGACTTGGTTTATGCTGATTATGGTACAGTGTACTTGTTTCGAAGAAAAGTTTTCATGTCAGCCATGCACGTGTTTGGGACAGGAATCGAGCAGGCAGAAAAGCAAGTAGGACATGCGGTAAGATCTGCTGTTGATAGAATTGAATCACTAAAGGAACAGCCATTCTCACCAAAAGACCTTGCTTCATCAGCAATTCTCATCCAATTGTGGGAATGGGTCACTTCTAAGAAAGTATCCTTTGATGATCCAACCATCACATCTCTATTCGAATTTCGTGATATACTTGTAAAACAAAGTTGGCAAAGCGCCCTGTACGAATTGTTACCATTCCAGTCTTACCTACCCACAGAGTTTAATCGAAACATCAAACGAGCTCAAAGGATTAAGGACATGATATTCCCTGCAGAGTTTAATGCCCATTTGAAGTCTTACGTTCCAGGTGTTATACGTGATTTGACTGATAGTTTTATTAGTGCTTATGAAAAGGAGATTGCCAAGGAAAATGACAAGGATATTGGATCTATAAATGATATCCCTGGTTTAATGTTGGATGTTGCTCTAGCTGGTTCGGATACAACATCTGCGACTATTGCTTGGTTCATTTTATACATGGTTTTATATCCAGAAATTCAGGCCAAAGTTCATGCTGAACTTGACCAAGTAGTGGGTAATGAGCGCTTACCATCCTGGCAAGATGTTAAGGACATGCATTATCTCCAGGCGACTTTATGTGAAGTCCTACGAAGATCAAGTCCAGTTCCCGCAGCACGTGCAAACACCCTCCGTGATGTAACACTGGGTGGTTACAGAATTCCAAAAGGAACATTAGTCGTATTTAATTTAAGTGAAGTTCATTTAGATGAACGAGAATGGTCACAACCTCACGAATTTATACCAGAACGATTCCTCGATGCTGATGGTAAATTTGCTGGTTGGACTACATTTCATGGTTTCATGCCGTTTAGTCTTGGGCGTAGAGAATGTGCCGGCATGAGGTTTGCCAAGATCATGATGTTTACGTTTGCAGCCACGTTGCTACATCAGTTCATGTTCGAACTACCGTATGGTGCAGAGAAACCTAGCAGTGAACCTAAAGGAATACAAATAATTGCATCTCCAAACGATTTTGATGTTGTCGCAAAGAAACGATACTAATGCTAATACGTACACTTTACTGATTATTTAAGCTTATTTCGTGCAGTCTTTATGTTCATTACGTATATGCTAAATGCCATAGAGTAACTAATCTGTAATTCTATCAGACACGCGAGAAGTCGAAATGTAATTTTTGAAAAATATAGACAATGTCGAGATGCACAAAAAGAGAAGAGTCGTCATATATTCATGCATAAATTAAACAGGTTGGGATCCGGAATCCACGCGCCGGGATCCGGAATCCGACAGTGGATTGGATTCCTTTAGATAGGTAGATACTGGAAACAAAACATGCATTTGCAGCAGAAATTATAATATTACAATACTTCCACCGGGTTACCATGCGTACAAAGACGTACGTAATTAGATGGTGTCAAATCTTCATTCGCAGACGGGGAAGATGATCGAGTTTTGCTCAGGCCAAAAAGAGGTAAAATGGGTGTTTTTGGTGGACGTACCTCTTTAGAACACTATACAAGGGCGACATTTTTTATAATGATGACGAAAAAGGTACATAAATATTAGCAGCAAAGAACAGCAAGAAGAAAGCAACAGCGAGGAAACTGACGGTAGCGAGGACACTGACAGTAGCGAGGACACTGACGGTAGCGAGGAAACTGACGGTAGCGAGGACTCTGACGGTAGCGAGGAAACTGACGGCAGCGAGGAAACTGAAGGTAGCGTAGAAGATTAGAGCAACGAAGAAATTAAGTAGTAAGAAAAGTTAAGGGGGAGACAGCAAAGAGCCTGACCCATGGGAAAAACTAGTACACGATGTAGCGGCAGCATTCCATACAGAATACCAAGAACTTGTGGAAAGTTATGAAAATGGCGGCATGAAATTCATGTAAAGAAACAAAGCCTTCTCAGAAATTCTATCCGAGAAAACGAATAATCGAATCGTAAGTGCAAAAAGTGCAAATCATGATGGTAGATATCCGGTAGATCACGTGGTATCAGCTTCCCGTAATTATGACGTCACAAACGTAATTCGTTAATTGTCTATGTTTTAAGCGATCGCGGATGAACGCCATTATTTGGATAATAAGTATTTTTATCGTAGAAAATGGGAAATTCCTTGTGTTGTTGTGAGAACAACGAGATACCGAAAGCTAGTCAATCCTGGATTACCATTAACTGACAACGACATAGTTGCATGTTTCAAACGAACCAGGAAAAGCCCAAAGAGATGCGAGCAATTTTTCGTAGGAAAACGAAATCCAACAAAATTTCAAAGCCCAGGCGACCTCGAGAGGAAAAGCGAAGAACGCAAAAGAAATCACTGTGAGCGTTAGAGAGAAAATATCTAATTCTTCAAACGCGGACAAGAAAAACGATGTTGTGGGTAAAAACGTACGTTGGAAATCGAATTGGGCAAATCAGCTTCCGATGCAGAGAATTCGAAGGTGTTGGAGGCAAGATACGCCAAAGAAGTCGCGTTTCAGTCAGAGCTTTCCACTTTTTTGACAAACTGCAGACAAGAAAAAGATGCAGAAGACAGCGGTGACGTTGCACAGGTGGTTATCGACCAGGATGATAAAAATGAAACAGAAATCGAGCTTGAAATTCAAAAAGAAGATTGTTCGTAGTTCGATGTTATCCAGTTCCACGGCTAAGATTAATGATGAAGTGCGGATTAGAATTGACGAAGAAGACGTATAGGAAGTGTAGCAAGTGAGGAAGTTGTTATTGCAACATTGGTAGGAAGCGACCATGGAAGAATGGAAACTGTTGCTGTCAAGGTGAAAGCGACGGAATTGAGAAGTTGTATTGCGACAAAGAAAGGGAGCCGCTTAAACAAGGGGTCCAACGAATGGCCAGGTCGAGGGCGAAAGTGGAAACAGTGAAACCCATGACAAAGATCATGTGTGTGAAAGCTCAGGCTGGAACAGCCGCTATTGACGAAGGAGGCTTTCAGTTTCATGATGGAAGCGTTACGTGAGAGTCCTGGTTTGTAAGATAAAAACGAAAGTCAGTATTGGAGAACAGGAAGACGCTAATGAACAAGTGTAGATTCCTTGAGGTAAATGTACTAATACGCTCCTCATGTATATCACGTGATGTCACCTTGCCTGTATTAATTATGACATCACAAACGTAATGTGTTAATGAATTGCCTCCGCTTTGAACGAAAGGAATTGTACATCGAGTATTTTTATGGTAAAAAATTGGAAATTCCTTGTGTCGTTGTGTGGATACAAACAAACGAAATAGTGGTTTTAAACGAACAATGAGGAAAAAACGTGAATAGCTTTGTGGGAAGATAGCTAGCACACACATCACCCCGTTCCTACCGTGGTTACGAGGCTGCTTTGCTACAATACAAGGCTGCGGAGTAAGTAGGATCTATGATAACGTTGAATAGACATAAAACGTGTATTTAAATTTCATTCTATGCAATAAATTAAAAAGACGATTATAATCTAAATACAGGTAGCTAAATACATGTATAAGAGCAAGCGCTTTTGGTCTAAAATCATCAAAGCTGTATAATTAAAACTTCAACTATTATTATATCTACATTCCTATCTATAGTCATCTCTTAAAATAACTTAAAGAGTATCACAATTATATTTACATCGAGATTACGGGACGACGAGCACAATTAACACGGATCTGCATATCTTTTAAGATACTTATTGGCATTATGAAAATTAATGCTAAATAATCTAATTTAAAAATAACTATTCTAATCACATTTCCTCGACGTAGGTCGCAGGGAATATTCCTCTATCACCACGGAGTTCCCCATACCACCAATCTTGATCGTGTTTCTCTAAAATGTTTATAACATCATCGGCTCTTATCGTCAATTCGTCGCCCTGTGTCGCCTCGTAGTCGTACCTCACAACACAATGCCCCAGACCCCCTGCAATATAACAAAAGTGAGCATTCTGTGAAAAAAGAAAGGGCCTGGATACCAGGAATATACCTCCAGAATATTATATTTTTTATTTGCACCATTTTGGACTTGTTTGACTAGTGCATGTGAACAGAGCAAGCCTGTCATACCTGAAGGAGTGCTAGGAACGGTTTCATCATCAAATTCATCATCTAGAAAAATATGTTAAACATTATTATGTGCCGTGTCTCTATAAACCCTTAAAATTACGCCACCAGGTTCGTCCGCCCTCGTGAAACAAATCAAACTATATATCTCTCAATATATCAAACTGAAGTTCTTAAAAAGCTCTGATTAATACCGACGGCATCATAGACTGACGGGGACTGTTATTCTCGGCTTTTCCTTAGCTTGCGGAGTTTATTTTTAGTTTACATTACTCGTCGTTTTCTTTTTGTTACAGAATATTACACAATTTTTCGAATACTGAAAATATCAAAATATCGAAGTAATATCGAACGAGAAATTTTGGATATGCGATACTTTGTAACACAAGCCGACAAGCAGCAGTTAAATGTTGATTGCTTGGTTTTGGCTAGACTATATTTTCGTAGTTTTATTGACGTGCATATTTTCGATATAATCAATATTATCGATATGATATTTTTTTCGATATCGATTTCTTGAAATTTTTCAATAGTTATAAATTATAGAAATAGTGGAACAGCCTAGTTTGGATACGTTAGAAACACATATTTGACAAAAAGCTATCTCATATACACATGTAGCGAGCATTTGAAAGTCTTACCACTTTGATTGAATCCCTGGTTATCAGTGAAATCATACTGGGTGGTGGTTGTTGCTACCTCATCAAGTGGTATCTTTAATACGCTACATGTTAACCCCTAAAAGATTAACCAATACATTTGGCTGCACTTATAAAATTAAAGACAAAAGAAGCAAAGACAAAAGAAATACATATTTAATGCCATATTTAGAAATTTACTTCAAGAACACCAGGCAAATTTAAGTTAAATTTTCTTGACTTATCTATAATAATAATAAATAAATAAATTAATTAAATATGGTCCTTTACCTGTTTGTCCCTCGTCTGGAAAATATACGGGGATAGTCGATTTTCTGGTTTGTCTTGGCGTTCAACTTGAGCCAGAGCACATTGTAATTTGTATAAACTTGCTTCCAGACTATTCACAACTTCGTTCGCCTTAAAATGAAAAGTAGAACACCGTTCAGGAAACACCTAGTGAAACAGTGAACCTTTTACAACCGCTTATTAAATTAAAGCATTCGTTACGCATGCAGTCATTTGCATGGCAAAATTACGGAAACACGCTTGGCTAATAAACAAGATATTTCTTCATAATTCGTGGCAAAATTATCCTTCATGTAGATTCTCAATTATTTTGAAGATTGGTTAACGTAATGCAACGTAGCGCAATGTAACGTACATAAAGTAACTTAGCGTAGCGTAATGTAATGTAATGTAAGATAAGATAAGATAAGATAAGGTAAGGTAAGGTAAGGTAAGGTAAAGTAAGATAAGGTAAGGTAAGGTAAGGTAAGGAAACGTAACGTAACGTAACGTAACGCAGCGATGATGTAGTTCCAGTTCACTTGTCACCTCGCGGTTCGGAAGTTCGCTGCGAAGTTTCGAATTTCGTTCTCAACTTGCGAAATTCGCGGGGAAGTTCGATCCGAGGTCATATAATGGAACTCACTGTAAAAAAGCTACAGCTAAACCGTTTCTTTATACCATAGAAAAAGCATAAATTATACACGACTTGTGAAAGTAGTAAGTTTCAAACTGAATGTACAGTAGTAGTACTGTACTTCTCCAAGGTGAAATGTATAAAACGAATAAAAGGGTTGAATTGTTTTTTCTAGTCTTCATACCGCAGCTAACTGATCAGCAACATCCAGTTGTCCTTCCTCATTCGTATAATTTGGTGAACTTTCATAAACACCAAAAAGATGAGCAATACCTGAAAATGGTCAAAGAAAATATATATTATGTTACGTTGTCAATCACAATTAAATCTCTTAAATTTCCGGACTTGGAAAAGTTTCCTATTTGCAACTGATCCGATAATCAATGTGGCAAATGTTGTTTAAAATCAAAGTTTCTGGTCATTGATAACAATAAAAAACCAAAGCAAAAAACTCACGTCACGTGCAACGGTGGCCTATAGCTAACATAACTGATGTCTCACTCGGCTCTTATGAATGCTAACACGAGAAGTTATAAACGAATATAAACTTTACAAATAACGTGACCTTGACTAACCACACTGGATTTTCACTTGATACTTCAATCAAACGTATATAGTTCTGAATCATAAAGGTTCCAACCTCGGATTTTCCGAAACGCCACTAAAACAAGTTTTCAGGGCCAAGTAATTTGTAACGTAATTAATTACTTTTCCGGGCCGAGTAATTTGTAACGTAATTAATTACTTTTCGGGCCAAGTAATTTGTAACGTAATTATAAATGACTTGTCCTAACCAAGTAATTTGTAACGTAATTAATTACTTTTCCGGGTCAAGTAATTTGTAAGGAATCGATTACATGTCAGGGCCAAGTAATTTGTGACGTAATTAATTACTTTTCCGGGCCGAGTAATTTGTAAGGAATTAATTACTTTTCCGGGCCAAGAAATTTGTAACGGAAATGGAAATTTGTAATGGAAATTATGTTCACGTGATGCCAAAGACAAGTTAGGGATATTTCTTTATTAGATAAATCTAAGGGTCCAAGAAAAACAAGTAAGGAAAGGAAGAAATGCAATATTGCCTTCTCTTGCTTTCACTTCTCTTTTTAAGTCGCCGGTAAGATCTTGAATTTTTTCTTCAAGTTTATTTTTCCTTCTCTCAGCAGTCATCATATTTTGAAAATCTTCCTCCTATAACGAGTTAGAAATTGTCATAAATATCCAGAAGAATGGCTTTCAGTGAGTAGCTAGAAAACTTTCGTGTTTTGTAAAACCGAGTTCTGATTGGTTTTTGGTACTATTTCGCATTTGTTATGCGTAATTTTACTTCCACAGTCCTCGGTGTCTATGCGGTCAGGGTTAGGGGGCGAGTCAATGTCCGGTTAACCCAGTGACCCCCGAGTTCTGGTCATCAAACAAATTTTATCAATTGCACAAAATTTGGTTTTCACTTTTTGGAAAAACGTGGCATCACATACTTATTTAAAATCGCCCTATTGATCATTACTTAGTGTGTAAAAACATTTCATAAAAAATGGGCGGTCTCATAAACACCATTGAAGTGTAATTAGCCGCCATATTGGATCGTCATTGTTGCCATGGGAACGATTTGTGCACTTGGTAATTGGATATTTTAAACCAATAGAATACAATTGCCTAAAACTGTATCGATACGAGATTTGAATGCCGCCTGGAAACGAATTCAATAGAAACTTACAAAATAATCCGATAATAATTGCTCAGCTGCCTCTCTTTCACTTCCTCTTTGTTCTGATATCTCATCGATATCGATGTTTGCAGCAACGCGAGTTGACTCATCTTTAACAGTTTCGTAACTCTATGAGTCGACAATGAAAAAAAATATAAATCTGTAAAGCCATGTTACACGGAGCAATTTCTCGAGCCATTTGTCTCGCAATGAAAACATTACCAGCGTTACTGTTGCAAGGCATGGGGTGTTACACAGTCACAGTGCAACGTTACACATGCAACTTGTAATATTAAGCTATTGGACTGGGACGAGGTCAAATCAGCTCACGAGCTTGCGCAATGGATCACTATAATTGGAGTATTATGAGACAAGTTGCACAAGGAATATTACACGGTGCAACTACGACTACAGAGTCTTCACAACATTGAAGCACAATATCTCAAAAACTTTGAAAAAAACGACAAAAGTTTTTTTACAGTTTTAAGAGTTCTTTCATTTAAGACAATGTGTACTTCCAATGCATGTCTTTTACAAGAAACAGTAATCAGCGTAAGGTGATTTTTAAAACGTCAGTACAAACAGAACAAAAGAGAACACAGTAGTATAGTTTTAGAAGCTGATTACAAAAGCTGCACGTTAAAACCTACGTTTAATCTATTATACTTTATATTTCACCTGTTGTAGTTGTGGAATAATTCCGTCAAGCATCTCACCATACTTTATAAATAATCCTTTAACGTGTTCTACTCTTTGGCCTTCAGTTGCCTCACAAGTCTAAACAAATGAAGTACTACTGTATTATACATTTCTGATTTCAGATATATTTTGGGAAGCTGGCAAATTAATGGGCACGAGAGCAACTCGTTAGCAATTTCATTGCATCACCTCTGATGAGTACAGCACAGAATAACTTAGTGATGTGGAACCCGATAGCAAGACTTCATGTTATTTGGTCCAAGACCACTACCTTGTGAAATAACAGCCTTGTTTATATAATATGCAACTTGATAACAACTTCATATATTCATATATTGGGTTCTGCCCACTGATAAATTTCTTTCTTCTTCGCCTGCCTTCGCAAAAGAAACTCAGGACAGAACGGAATATATGAATATGCACCCCCCAAATTAAGCGAGTTACGCCACTGCAAGGTAGGATAGGTATAGGATAAATAACTGACATTATACCTGTGAAAATCGTCGGATTCCTGATGCTAAGTCGATACGACTTCGTTCAAAAGCTACGTTTAAACTTCTGTACTCCTTGTCTATAAATAAAACAAAGTTTGATTATGAATTTTATTGTTCTTACGTTATTAGAAACAAAAACATTACAAAACTGCGTGAAGACTTTGTTGAATGTGTTTAGGCGTACTATATAACATGATTTGTTCCGAGAACAGCGTTACAGATACACTCGATAATTTGTATCCAAACATTTAAAAACTTTAACCCCGGAAGGTTCAATATATATAGAGCGTTTTCACAAATCAATTTGCATTCATTATTTGCTCTATTGAGCATCAGAACTTTTGAAGTGGACACCAGCATGGCGGCCATAAGCGTATAATCAGAACTTTGAAATGGGGCACGACTCGGCCACGACGTCACGTGAAAAAGCTCTATAGAAATTCTGCTGCTTGGCAATTTATCGCGGCCATGTTGATCCAGCAAAACATGTGGGCTGCCTTATGGAGTTATCATTTCAGTTGCATATTATAGAGTTCACTGGGATAACCGTACCTGCTTTTTCAATATTGCTTGCAGCTTTTTTACACTTTCCATCAAGCTGTAAAGAAGAGTAACATGCTATGTTAGACATCACAATAACCGTTCGGCAAACAGATGAGGATTTTGAAAATTGGTATTTAAAAAAAGTAGTTTTGCCTATACAAACTTTTGATAGTTCTTTCTCGGATATTGTTTTCTTCTTCCCAGATTTAGCTTCTTCGTATTGTTCCAGTGCGTTTTCATAGTCTCGAGCTTTCAAATGTGCATTTTTCTTTGCCTTAACAAAGAAAAATCCAGAATAAGAACCACAGACTACTAGTATTATGTATACATGAATCCTAATTTAGTCGGTGCATGAGTGCGAAGTCATCACTTTTCTCAAACTCGAAAAACACCAGGCAAATTTAAGTTAGATTTGTACGCCAATTGAGAAGTTAGAACGTACGTGAATTAAATGTAAAATACCGAAACAGTTGGTTAAAAAAACATGGCTATGCCTCAAACTGCTTGTCCGTATTTAGAAATTTGGATCAAGAACGCTTATTCGCGTGTTACGGTTTATTGAGAAGTCTGAATGACTGAAAATAATTTCTATATTTATTTTTATAATTTATATAGAAAGTATTTTATTTTATCTACATGGTGTACCTTTTGTTCGTCTGCTTTTTTATCACTGTACAACTTTATACATTTCTCAACAGCTTGTTCGGCCTAAAAACCAACAGATCGTTCTTTACAGAAACATGCATTACTTGGTGGCCAATCACAAGCGGTCCACGAATGAGCAGCAAGCAGTAATCGCCCGCCACTAAGAAGGTCAAGTTACCAGGTTTATAAACCGATTCAGCCTTGTATGCAAATTAACCATTTCAATGATTACATATAATATTTTTGAGAGATGTAAACTAGTTTGTATTATAATTGTCATACAAACTACTCATTGTTTGTCGTCCCAATATCGCGGCAACAACAAGAAACCATCTCTCAGAAGTATGTGCAAACACTGAAATGTGCATATATGTGGCTGAATGGGTCTATTACAGAAAATCTATATACGTTATTTACCGATTTTCTATCTTTGTTCTGACCGTCAATGAACAGTTTCAATTCCTTAGCTGCATCGTCATTCAACCTTGCCCCTAAATTCCTTATAAAAAGACAAATTATGAATTCAGAATCAAAGCACAAAAAGGCCTTTTTACAATATTTTTCATTTATCGCACAACGAAATAACCAGACCGGTGAACAACGAAACATACTTTTCTAGTAATTTTATTTTTACTTGCTCTGATCCGATCAATATTTCCGGAGATATGGCTGATCATGGCTATATACAGTATCAATGTTCACCGCTAAGTATATACTCTTGCTTAAAACCACAGAATAAGGAAATATGCAGAAGGTCAACTGAGCAGAACAACGTGTCCATAGCTCTTTTATGATAATATATGCAGTTTACTGGCCAGAAGGCGGAGCAACCAGCCATTTTGCCATGGTTATTGGTCAGAACATTCAGTTTACTGGCCATAAGGCGGAGGAGTCAGTTGCGTAATGCGACATGCGCGAGGACAGTTCACTGGGACACCTACATCAAAGGTGCCGCGGCCAGCCAGCCCTTCTGGTGTATTTCTATTCTGTGCTCAAAACTCAGAATCAAAAAACGTGTTGGCTTCAGGCAGGTTATAAATGGCGTATTTATCTGCAGTTAGCCTTTCAGTATAACAGAGTCCACTGGATGAAATACGCTATACATTTTAGTGAAATAGTTTGATCATACATACTTGTGCAATTCTGCTTCGTTTTGTAATTCTGCAGCCACTTTACTCCACGCTGTTTTCAATGTCCTTAAAAAACGTTTCTCAAATTCATAATGAATTCATGAAGTAAAGACAAATCATACATAGTTAATGTTGTATTTATAAATTTAGTCTTGAATGTGCATCAGGTAAATTCAAGTCAAATTTTGTCGCTAAATATTCTTGCTCGTTTGAGAGACATTCGTAACCATGGTACGTAAAACTAAATGTCAAAATACAGATGGGCAGCCACTTGATTTTTTAATTATCAAAATTAGTTTTCAACGTTTTCAACCAGCTTTAGTTTGTCCGTATTTAGTAATTTTGTTTTGAACGCTTACTCGTGTTTGAAATAGTACTTCTAGAACGTGTAAGAGCTTCAACGAAGTAAGTATCGGATAGGATCAGACTTATTATAATTGAGCATTCTCTATAGGCGGTAGGAGACTGTCCCCCCCTGTTTTTTTCCTAGGTTACTCATCGTCGTGTGAAAACTATAGGCCTCGACGTGAGATAAGACTATAGATCGTGTGTCACACTGAAAGACATTTTTCAAATGCATCAAATGGTTATTTTTTAATATTATTATTCTTCAAAATTCAAAAACTCTTCCCTGTGGGGCCTGTTTCAACCCAAAAGCGCGAAATAGTGGTAAACTGCGAATAAAAGCTGGCGTTTTGAGCGAATGCCCTACATCCATTCGCTCTGATGAGTGCCTTTCGCTCGAAGTCTCGAAACGTCAGCAATTATTCACACTTTTGGCAGTTTACCACCCTTTTGCTTGTAATTTAAAATGGCTATGCAGCACCACAACCTTTTGGATTACTTCTTGATACTATCTTCAACCCAATTCTTAATAATATTTAAATAAAATAACTTAAACCAATAAAATAAGCAATATTGTTTCTAAAGGGTTTTTGAGCAACCGGCGTGTCCTTCCAAAATTGTACAGCCAACCGCTATAGAACGTCGAACCGTGCCTGAACAATATCAAGGGGGCAATTGTAACACGTGTGCTCAGCTGTTCGTATAAAGGGACTCAATCACACCACAGCGATTTTTTGTGTGGGATAGTCATAACATGTCGCTCTGGTGCCGATAACAACTACAACCTTGGTACTATTGGCCCACTATCTACCGAATGACTTACTGTATACTTACACGGCAATAGCGCGATGTATTTTATCGATACTATGTTTTCTAACATCTAGTTTAATGACCGTTTTAGCCTTCGCTATAGTCGCTACTCATGTCTGCCCAACTATATGTCATGAACAGGCTGCTGTATTCACAAAACAAAGAAAACATACACGACCTTCACTGTTGACCTACAGTATTGCTATGCACATTAATATATGGACATTTTACTCCACTAGGCCTACGTGACGTCAATTTGTGAATTCTGGAGCACAAAAACTAAAAGAAAACTCATTTGCAATTCCCGATATGACGTCATATCTGAAACTTTAATGGTAATTTAATGTACGAAGATGCGTTCTTCTCTAAGAAAATAAATTACTAATTTACTTCATATTGTTTAAATGTTAGAAAAAAGTAAAACCCCTGACCATGATATGGGCACTTTAAAGTGGAACACCAACATGGTGGCCATGATGTCACATAAAATAGAACCAAAACAAAAAGTGATATCATAGCTGGCTTACATGCTTGCTAAGTATTTTCCGTAGCAGATAACAGGCAGGTGCAGTTATACTGTCAGGTATATACAGTATATAGTACTTAACGGAGACTTACAATATATACAGTATCATGCTACCCCAACATATTTTAGCTGTGCCTATATAGAGTTCAATGGCTGTGGCTAATAGTATTTGTTAATTCAAGATGATTTAACATTATACCTACCCAACAAGATCTTTTCCACATTTAGATGCTTTGATCGCCAACTGAGATAAACTTTCTGCATATGTCTGTTCCAGTTTGGACCTGCATATAATGAAGGAAAGGTTTGCATAGAAAACTACCTTGCAGCCTCCTTTGGAGGCAGCTCTCCAGCTGACTTTAACATAGCAGCAGAATAGTTTTAACAGTAGTTAAATCAATCCCATCATTTAGTCATCACCCTACTCCAGTCTAGTAGTACTGGTACATCAATTCATCATGCATGCCGGCTACAATATACCACCCCCAAGCAAGATGTTCACCACAAGATGTAACTCAGATTTTTTTCTGGAATTAAATATTTGTTTTGGGGATACAAAAACTGACTTATATTAAATATGGGGAGTTACCTCAGCTACTTCATATAAGCCACCATATATTGCAATAACGAAAACACACTGCGAGCGCCTGGGGATGAGGCAGGGGAGTTACATCCCCTGTAATAATTTTGCAATTAAATAAGCACAGCATCAGAACTACACTATATAGACAGTAACATATGCAACAACATGCAACAAGATCTTGCTCATCCGGCTCCCATGTAATAAAAATCAACACAGTTGACTAAACATACTAAAAATGAGAGTAATAAATACAACTAGGTCCCGTTGAGTGAATTACAGTAATTATTATTAGTTTGCTAGTAAACATCCTAGTGGCATCCAGGGAGGTGCTTCAAAGATTTATTTTATGTTATCACGCTGTATGGATTGTTGTTTTTCCATCTTTATACTTTACTTCGTCTTTGATGTGGGAAGATATCACTATTCACAGCTGCTTTGTACAGGTTGAACAACCCTGAACTGGCCAGGTAAAACAGCATCTTTTACTGTATATAATAGCTGCTAGCAGCCTTAATCATTTAACAGGGCTTTTTGTTCAAGAGGCTCCTTATTAACAGTGGTGTTAACATGCTTGAACAGGAAGTCTGTTGAATGTTGATTGCTACAACAGTGCTGGCAAAGGTTGTTTAACCAAGTCCCAAGAGTTCTGTTATGCATGTTAAAATCATTGTTAATTAAGCTGTCCCTGTTGGTTCAACAGGCCTGTTCACCGCTGTAATATTTTCCCTTGTGTCAAAGTGAACTGGAATGAAATATGAAACTTTCATAAATCAAGTAGTTCAATTTACTAAGTAATAAAGGTAGAACTAGATATTATAGTTTAAGTTATTATTGTTTAGTTATTTCTAACAGGAAATACCTTATTATGCAGCTAACACAAGAGAAAATTGGCGAAGGTTAATTTATAAGTTATTGTAAAAAACAGCAGAATGAGTTAGCTAGCTGAGTCATTAGATACAGAGCAATATAAAAGAATTTCCTGCCTGTTAAAGATAAGTGGTCTTTAATACAAAATGAAATTGCTTGCAGCATAAAGTTGACAAATACAAACATAATTGTCTGCTTTTAGTTTTAAAACAGGAATCGTATGACTACAGGCAGAGCACAGGCAAGGTTTCACTTTTACTTTTGAGATTATTCATGAAATTTCATCATTGTTGATATGAAAATTTTGCATTAATTTTTTATAAAGTCAATGTTAAACAACACATTTTTAAGACTGAAGTATAATTTACCATACTGACTTGTCACTATATTGATTTATGCACAATAGCACACACCTTAAGATCTTAAATGACAGCTGCACATACATACAATACATTACAATAAAAGGTTAATAAAACATTTTTATCACTGTCTACAATTAGCATCTAATTGTTGCGTAATTAGGGTAAAAATAAAAACAAATTTCCAGTTGTTTTCAGAAACGTCGTGTGGCTTGGTTTGTGGTGAGATGTAATATCTGTATCATCTCACTGAGACAAAAATGTGACAAATTGATGACAATGAATATTTTATTAGTAAAAGAAGCTAAAACCCAAGAAATATAATGTCTATTATCATTTATCAAACATACAACGACTATTAAATTGTACCTTGCGTGAAAGACTGTGCACACATCTTTACAGAATTCATTACTTTGTCTGCAATATTTTCGAAGTTCATCGAACCCCTTTTGATCCTATTAAAAATAAAAACATGTGTCATACCATTACTGATTACAGGTTTTGTAAATCAAAACTCAAAATGTCGCCACTGATAAATAGGCTTACCCAGAAACGATTGCCAAACTTCACCATTTCCTCAATAAGAATAACTATTTCAAACACAGTTTGTTGCACTCACTTATAATAACTCCTAAACTACTTGTTGTTTTATATGCTCGAACTCATCAAATCCTAAGAAATCATGCCGCGTAGCTGAAGATCTAGCCTGTTCGAAGATGTATCGTGAGTATGACGAAGGTAAGTTCGGACCATGTTCGGACTTGGCTGCTGCCGGAATTCCGGGGGTCTGTATGTCCGGTATCCGGTAGCCCAATTCCTGGCCTTCACCGTAAGCAACGGATAGATGATGACCAACTTTTTCCAATGATAAATGACCAACGTTTTACATTTTAAAGTTTTTGAAGACTTTCATTAGGACTAAGGAGCTTGGCAAAACAAAAGAAGGCAAGCCACGGCGAAAACATTTAATTGAAACAGTAAAAAATCACTCAAATTTTAATGAACTCCAACATTGAGCCTCTATTTCACTGGTCTGCGTTCTATGAATCTGATAAAACAGTACTTAAAACCACTCGGCTATATAAAATGACGCGTTATTTTGTTAGGTTTTCTACAATCCTAGAACCTATATATATGTACAGAATATCCACGCAATATAAAGTCCAATTTGTCTCATTAAAACTTACCGGCCTCCTCCGCAGGCATCTCTAAACTGTAGATGCAATCAGGTGCTCGCATAGCCTGCGTAGCAGACCCTCTGTTCAGTCTGTTGTACGCGATCAACAGAGGGCCTGCTACGCAGGCTAATGCTCGCAAACTATCACTGGCTCTCTCAGATGCTGATCTTAGCCTATATTTTGTATTATCCGTTCGCTGGTGTTTCTGTCCGTCATTCGGAGCGGCGCAATTAAAAAACTTCCGAAATAATAAATAGAATGATAAACAATTATTGGATATAATTGTTTAATATATGAATTTTGTAGCATTATGGAATGTACAAAGTCCACATCCGTTAGAGAATCTTGGTTTACCTCTGGTGCTCCATACATGTAATTCGACCTGACCATCCAGGATTACAACATGTAACTGGAAGCCATTAACATATTGTCATACGGTTTTGAAATATGTTCTAATATAACCTTCACTAACATACCGCTGAAACAATGGAAGTGAAGCGGGATGTTGGCCGATTTGTCCAAAAAACTATGCGGGATGCCACCAGTCTTTACATTTTGCACGATTTACGCAATATGATTGGCTAAGAGAGTAACCAGAGGTATCACGCCAATGTTTCACTCTTCGCCGCGGTCGAGGGCTAAGGCTGGAATGGAAAAAATAAAAAAACAGCCGAATTTAAAGCTTGCGATGCTTCACATTGCAAGCAATCAAACTGTACTGACTTTATATGACAGGTATAGAGCGTTTTCACAAATCAATTTGCATTTAAATTTTTGCCCTCTTGAGCATCGGAACTTTGAAGTGGAACACCAACATGGCGGCCATGACGTCACGTGAAAACGCGCGATAGTTAATAGGCTTGTGTATATATTCCACCCATGGCAGGGATAAAAGGAAATCTAACCGTCTCGGTTTGACTGGGACAATCCCGGTTTAGAGATAAATGTCCCGGTGTCTCGGTATATATTCAAGTTGCTGTTGTCCCGGCCGTTTTAGTCGAAATTCAATTGTAGCACAGCTTGAATTCAGAATTTTTGGGAAAATGCGATATAGTTGGCAAGTGAATCTGCCATTAACATTGAACCACGCAGAAAAATCTGTGTCTAAATATTTGGCCTAACTTCTGAGTATCAACAGTTTCTTGTGAAAGATGATACCGGGAAGCAAAAGAAAGAAAGAGCGTGCATGCTCGGCCACTTTTGCGTAAGCCCATTTCAGTCGGCGTAACAAGGTGAATGTACGTCGCCCACGACATGAAAACGATGTCAAGTCAATGTCGGCCATTCGAAGTTGAATTGACTGTAAAAGTTCAAAGCTGAACCATAAGCAAAATAAAATTGGGGCTAATATTAGAGTTTTAAATGAGTAGCTAACCAATAGGTAGGCTAAGGTACTTTAAAGTGCCTATCAAGGGAAATTTCTTATTGTCTTATTGGAAAGATCTGTTAAAATGGTTTTGTAAGTTATTTTACAGTTTTTCATTCCTTTGCTTCGTTCTCGAGTTATTTTAGTTTGTTTAGGACATCCATGCCAATTACCTCACAAAACTATGCATAATGAGTTTACACACCTTAGAAATTTAGTTCAAGAACACCAGGCTAAATATTGGCTCGTTTGAGAAGCTATTTCCAACACTCATAAGCATTCTTGAACTAAATGCCCAAATACGGACAAGCTCTCAGGGACGTCGAAACTCAAAGGCTAGTTTCTAGTGGTGGAGCGGGTAATGACGAGCCTAGGGCCTGGGACCGTGCCCCGCTCAAAAAATTTTCCCGGAAATTTTCACCATTGATTTTAAAGAACGGATGTGATACCCCTATACTGTCGCACTACCGTTTTGTCTGCTTTCCCTTACGGATTTTTTATTAACAGTCAATCAATAAGGTTTAATTTCGCCCATTTCGCCGTACCTGCCGTTCCTGGTGCGTCGTGCCTGGACGTGCTTCAGAGCTTCAGAGTTCAGCATAACAGCATCGCAAGCTAACCTACCATGCTTTTGGTGGTACCCGCTGAACAGTGCTCGCTGCTCAAACCGGATCGCTGGCTCAGGATAAGATTTATATATAAGCGAGGGCTCATCTAAAGATTATTCATGGTGTGGAGCAATAAGAACGAAGTCGAAGATAGGAAAATTAGTATTTTCGTATGTTAACCGTCTAATAAGACGTTATAGTAGGTTTGTATCTGCCCCATGATGACAGATCCGTGTATTTCAAGGGAAAACCGAATGAAAATAGTACAATTGTGGCAATCATTAGTTACAATTTGTTCCCGAATAGAAAGATCAATAGCGAAGCTGCTGGCAGCTGAGTGGCCTGGTGGGTTGGATCTTGGTCAACTATACATTTTACTTCATTCCTGCAAGACGTGGTTTTTAAGGTCAACAAACGCTAGGCGTAGACTATTTATATCATATTTTGGATGTGGATGTTGTTTGCTCGAGCTCAGAGGTAGGTATTTTTGTATTTTGCATTGAATATGACTGATATCTTGAATTCCTAGCGTTGAACGTTCTAGCTGTAAACAAGGGGGTCACGTGACCTTATTTCGCGATCTCTAATAATTCTTAATTTCATTTCTTGGCACGAAACAAATTCCTGGTAGGTTTTCAGCATACTTAATATACACAGTCTTTTATGCAATCTACTGAAAATTAGCCAAAACGAACGGAAATATGTCCAAAGCAATTCTATAATTTTCATCCTAGTCGCGGGCAGCGCGTCATGAGGCCCTAGGTTGGCTTCATTGCGCATGCTCAAAACGGCTCAATTCAAGCATCATGGCGCTCGTTCACAGTAAGTTAGAGGATCGGTGGTATTTTTCTAAAGAAGAGTTGAAAAAAACACCGTCTGTACTCAGTGGAATGGATTGTGCTAAAGAACTAAGCTATAGGCAACAATCGGCTAACCTTATTCAAGATATGGGACAACGTTTAACTGTGTATCCTTGTGTAAAACGTGCTCTCGTGAGTCCAAGTACCGGTCTCTGTCATCGTGTGGAAACCATTATTGTGTTCTTAGGTTTTTAGTTATTTCTCCCAGACATAACTCATGTCTACTGTAAAATACCCCTAGAATTTGACAAAAACTATTTCGTGTACTTTTCTTGACTACACTTCTCCCACATAGAACTCAATTGACCATTAACACAGCCATTGTGTATATGCACAGATTTTATATGTTCCACTCTTTCTCTACAATGAATCGTAATGTAAGTTCACATAATACCTATAGTATTTCATGATCTTACATATATGCTTATGCACAACAGTCTGTAGCAAAGGTAAGAAGCCTTTATATATTAGAACATGTATATTAATATCCTCCCAGAATCCAATTTAGATAGCACAAGTAATGGTTAAACTTACATCATAATTATCAGTTAATAGCATTGATTGATTGAACTATATAATGTTACCTCAAAATATATTCTCCAGTTTGTGAGATTCAAAACAAATTTTCCCTTCAGGCATGCACGTCTGTCAAGCCCAGGTGTTGTAATATTGTCTGCCTATACATGTCAATGTGAGTCACAATAATGCAATCATTTCACAGTCTGTGAAGAAGACTATGTTATGGCATGTAATACTGTGGTGAAAATATCCTAACCCTGTTTACACTAGCTATTTTCACTGCGATTTTCATTGCTAAGATCTGATTCGGACTGTTATATAATAATGATTATGTAACTTGGATAGTGAGCCCATGGGTAATTAAATGCTGGCCAAGTTGTGGCTTAACATTGATCTGAGTCATCAAATGGCAACAAAAATTACTGTAAAAATTGCTAGTGTGAAGGATGTTTCTTACACTTTAAGAACAGTTTGAACCTAATGTTTTCTGAGCGGAATTATGGGTACCATTGAGTATTACCCTGAGGGGGTAGGGTGCATACAATCACTCTAGTGGAACAAGTGCGTGATTTACTGTGTGGACAAACCAAGAGTGACTGGTGCTTTCTTTGGGATGTTGCAAGTTAAAATGTCATGCTGAATTACTAAATACAGTCTTTTGATGCTGGCAATTTTAATTGACTGATTGTTTACCAATTGGTAAACTGGATTGTTTGTCGATTGCATTATGATAGCAGGCTGATTGGGTGGCAGTGGTCGGTGGATAACAGAAGTTGCACCAACAAGATTTTTTCCCAAATTCAGCATAGAAGGCACTTACAATACATGGCTTCCTTCACTACATACATGTTCATGTTTCAAACAAAATTGATTGTCAAATCAGAGTTCAAATTAAATATTTAGAAATGAATAGCAAATTTGTTACCTAGTGTTCTTGTAATAATAATAAAGTAAATAGCAATTTTCTTAAGTGGTGATTAAAGGGCATTTTCCATTATGGCCGCGCTGGCAAAGCGACCATGTTACGATAATGAACTACTTGCAGTTGTGTAATTATCAGCAAATAAATTTTACGCACTTTCTAAAATAGTTCATTATGTAATAGTTTTCCTACTTGTTGGTGTTTTTTGGTACCTTCAACAAAATACCTTCATAAAATATTGGTTTGTAAGACCCTTGTATGTAACTAACAGGTAATAACAATTCACTGTTTTTACAGGTTATAGCCCCTTGTTGTCTGTTCCTTTCTGCTAAGCTAGAAGAACAACCTCGAAAACTTGAGTATGTGATAAAAGTTGCTCATGCTTGTCTTCATAGAGATGAGGAACCATTAGACACCAAAAGTGAAGTAAGTTTATATTAATACTAACAAGTACATATTAAGGACAAAAACTTCCGTATTTCATTTGTGCTCCAGAAATTATGAAATCACTACTAATTAGATATTCAAAACCCAAATTAACATTTTTTTATAGTTTTTTAAAAATTTTTGACACTGAACATAATGCAAAATTGAAAACATGATCCAGGTCTTTGCATACAACCATGAGGGCCATGTATTTTGGGACATGGTAAAATATAGATGCATGTATAGCTCATTTTTAGGTTGAAGTTTTACTATGTAATCTTAAAATATACACATACATGTAAACACAATTTTTGTACACACATTTTAAGCATATGACACTGTAAATTTACCATAGTATACAATCAAGGTTAGGCCTTAACAATTAATTGGTATTTTAATACCATTGAGTTGTGTACCTACTGCAAAGGGTAATATCTATGGTAAATAGATACAGTGGCAAACATTTTCTTTCAGTTTATTATTCTCTGTTAATATTCCTGGTATGCTTATTTAACTGAATGGCTATTTAAACAATTTATGATGTTCAATCTGTTATTTGTAGAAGTACCTTAAGCAGGCCCAAGAACTGGTCATCAATGAGAGTGTTTTGCTTCAAACTTTAGGTAGGTCTTTGTTTAAGTAGATTATTTTATGTATTCACTTGTACTGATAATATTTTGTAAAATGTAATGTCGTTTTAGGCTTTGATTTGACTGTTGATCATCCTCACACACATGTTGTTAGGATTACTCAGTTAGTTCGAGGTAAAGTTAGTCTGAGTTTAATTTTGTTGTGTATGTACTAGGCTGTTGCGGTATACCGATATACTCGATAAATACCGAAATTTCAAAGATATCGATCGTCGATATTCAATATTTCGAATACCGAAAATATCGAAAAATGTCGAAAATATCAAAATATCCAATAAATGTCGAGCGTTTTACAGAATTATCTTCTGCTAAGACTAGAAAACATGCGTGGAAAGTGTTTATCAGAAAAATCAAAACAGAATTACAGACATCTGCGCGACTGTTTTCACAATACATGCGACTGCTGTCACACAAGCGGCAGTTGAATGTTGATTACTTGGTTTTGGCTACACTATATTTTCGTAGTTTTATTGACGAGCATATTTTCGATATAGTCGATATTATCGATATATTTTTTTCGATATCGATATATCGAAATTTTTCAATACCGCAACAGCCTAACAGTAAATTGTTACTGAGTTAATTTTTCATTTAAAATTTTCAGCTGGAGCATAAGAAAGTTGTAGAGGAACTGGAAAATAGCCATGGACCTTTGGGTACATATCTAAAATTTAATACATCGGTTTAAAACGTAGAAAAACTAAGATATGGTCGTTTTAATCCCCCGTCCCGGAGTTAACGATCCAGTACTATAGTTAGAGTTCATTGGCTTTTATCATGCCTACGACAAAGTAATACACATTTTAAAACTAGTGCTTGTTGTTTGAACTCATATCTTAAAGTGGCTATGGAACGAAATGGTTTAATGCACAACTATGAAGTTCACGTGAGGATTATTGTGGGATGATTTATTTTGCTAAGTGCCATATTAGCATTTGACGGCCGTGAGGTGGGAAAATGGAACGAATTTGTCAGCACTTTACGTCATTACATGAGATGTATCTTTCGTACATTGGTTGAAGTCGACCCAGAGTAAAACCAGTGTCGTCAAGTGCAGGCAAATTCGTTCCCAGACATGGACCATTTTTTCACCTCACGGCCGTACTTTCACTGAATGCTTTAATATGGCACTTAACATCATTTCTTTCAAAAATAAATCATCCCACAATAATCCTCACACAATGAACTTTATATTTGTGCATTAAGCCATTCCGTTTCATAGACACTTTATGTTTTCAGGATGACATTATTCTTCGGAATATGTTTTATATTACGCTTTATTATGTTGCATTGTCGGTTGATCATGGATACTGACACAACAAGCAAAGTTGCTTTAACAATTTGACTTGGTTTTTTCGTTGCAAATGTATTACCATTTGTCTTTCTTTTTTTAGAAACTTCTCGAAAAGCATATTACAAGGAATTTAAAAAGGTTACTTGGAACTCAACTCGGTTCTTGTAAAAGCTTCTTATTGAGTCAGAAGTGACATAACATTTTTATAAAATTGTTTTTTTATGTGGCTTGTGTGTAGGTTGTTGATAATTCTGATGTAGTTTTGGAGGTACTGGATGCCAGAGACCCACTGGGTTGTCGTTGTTTCAAGGTACATTGTACAATGTCATGTATTTGTCAGTTTTTACAGGTTCGAAGATGCAGTCAATGGCTACTATAGTCATTAAAGTGCCTATAAAGGGACATTTTTTGTTGTCTCATTGGAAAGATCTGTTAAAATGGTTTTGTAAGTCATTTTACAGTTTTTCATTTATTTGCTTCGTTCTCGAGTTACTTCAGTTTTTCAGACATCCATGCTAATTACGTCACAAATCTAACAATGTCAACAATAAATAGTAATAATTTCCCACCTTTTCCTTGTAAATAAATATTTTATAGGGATTTTATCATCTCGTAAAATTGACTGCTATAATATTAATAGGAAATCACACTTGTTCTCGGAGAATTAATGAAAAA
>JAOTOK010024083.1:0-10151 GCA_025770025.1 Virgularia gustaviana
ATTGAATGTAGCAAGTTATATCAATTTCACTTTATTTACCTACTTATATATTTGTTTAGTCACAACTATAAGTAATACTGCAAAACCTTATGTTATTATAACATCCTTTTCCGGGATCTTAAATTGTTACTGCTCATGCAAGAGAAACAAACTTCTACGATCCTGGATACACGGCTGCTGATACGATATGTCAGTAAAAGTGAAACAGTGTTGTCGAATGATTCTTGGGTATGTGTAAGATATGACTTGGTAGGCAGACTTTATAAGAATGGCCGTTAAAAGTAGTAAAGTTTCTTTTTGTCATAGCGTCTTATTTTGTGCCATAAAATCTCGGGAAGTTATTTCTATCGTGCATTACAGTAGTAGCCAGAAGAATATTCTTTACTCCTGCTTCATCAGCTTGGATAGAAGGCCTTCAATTCAAAAAATCTTTAGCAGAAATAAAATAATTCATATGCAGTTTTATAAAAATGAGATGAAATGTGAAGATGATATTTGATGAGATTTTTTAGCTATCGTCGTTTGACTTCTGTGTTTTAAATAAAAACTCCTGCTCGTGTAAATAAACACTTTTTTAAAACTGCATTATTACTGCATTATTACTGCGTTTCTAACAACTGTAAAACATTATTTAATTATATTTATATTTTCTAAAAATGATTTATATATTATATTTAATAGTATGCTTTCCTAACACTTACAGCAATGCTCCTCGTATCCATCCCGGGGGGTGAGTCGAGTGGTCTAGATCCCTTGGTGGGGGAGCCTTTCGTTTTCGGCCACTCACGCGAACATTTATCATTTCCGAGGAACTTGAGTCAGAACAAGAAAGTTCTCCTTCACTAGATTGTTGTCTTGCTTCATCTTCTTTCATTTCTCCCTGTTCCTCGTTGCTGTGACTTCTCTTTATGTTTTCTGAGCCATATCTTGATCTTGGTGAATACGTCTTCTTGTTTGGGGAAACGTCCATTTCGTTGGTTCCTACACAATCTTCTTGGTTGCCTTCAGTTTTCTTTGACTCAACTGAACTAGTTGATTCCTTTAAGTCACTCTCACTACGATTTTCTTGAGCAACGTCTTCCATCACTTTAGTAAAATTGTCACCAGTTGCAGGAAGTGTGTGCTCCATTCTTGTTGTCGAATTAGTAGTTGTATCCATTATGTCTTTATTCCCCGTTTCTAATCTTTGCTCAATGTTTGGTTGTTCTTTCATGGTAGAAGTCAAAGAATCATTTGTGGACCGACATTCTTGGCGATCTTCCACAGAACTAACATTGTCTTTCTGTCCTAAACTATCATCTTGAGATGGAGCAGGAGTATCGCTCGCTGAAGATGTTAAAGAACTCGCCCTATCCTCGATTTCTTGACTTGTGTCACGGCTTTCATTGTCTTTGAGGTGCTTTTTTCCAAAATCAACAATGTTTTTTCTCTTTAAAGAACTTCTGAGGTCGTCTGATAGCTGCGTTGCACTTCGCTCAATGGTCTCTTCGCAAACTGCTTTTTCCACGTTCCTTTCTGTTTCGACAACGTTTATAATGTCCTCCTTATCTTCATCTGTTCTGGGTTCTGTTATGTGTTTTTCAGAAGTGGATAAGTTGTCGTCTATACCGTGATCTTCAATATTTTTTATCGTTAATTTTGCTTCACCACTGTTTTTGTGGGTTTTCTTCTCACATTCTGACCCACTTACCTTTACTGGTCTATCACATTCCGTAATATTTTGAATAAAATCTGTTTTGTCAGTTTTGCCTTGATTGTCAGAAAACTGTAACTTACTTTCCTCGTTTTTCACACCAGTTAAAACAACATTCTTAGCAGGCTGTGGGGATTTATCAATGGGACATGGCTCATTTAGGGGATATGAAGGGATATTGGTGCCACATTCATCTTTATCCATACGTGTACCCTGTGTATCATCGGTTAGTTCGTCCACCAACGACGAAATATCAATATCCTCCGTTTCTTTGTTGAAGTTTTCTAAATTTGTAGCAGCATCTTGTGATGTTGTTGGAGACAGACTATTTCCTTCATGAATGATGTGGGTTTTCAACATTTCTTGACCATCACTTTCTACTGATTTCACATGATCTCTATCGTCATTTCCTTCCAAATTAATGGTCGTGATAGCTGGAACACTTACTATAGTTGACGGGAGTTCATCTTCTTTTAAAAAATCCTAACAACGAAAGCATAATCACAATAAAGCTATATTTCCTCAAAAAACCCAACATAAAAATAATTCACTCAATAATTGGTAATTCCAGCTTCTCATTTATGCCTGCGGGGGATGATGGGAAGTAAAGTAACATGCGAACTTCATGTTTGCTAAAAAATAAAGGAGTGATATATCTATTCTTGGAAATATTTGAATATTTACAAGAATAAGAAATCCCTCTTTGTTTAATGCGGCCATCATTCTTATTGGTTTGGTATATATCACCTATATATATATATATATATGAAATTTACATTAAATAATTTCCTTTGTATAAAGCAAGCATGATCTGTTAACCCTTTGACAGCAACCAACAGTCTTTAGTATTTTACTCTGTCTAACGCAAGACGATTTTACTCGTCAACGGGGAAGGCTTACGCTGCGCGCAGACGCTATATAAGAACCTCCGGGCGGAGGACCAAATATTCAGGCAGGGGCCAAAAAAGGCGTCAAAATTTTCGAGCTACGAATAATTGCGGATATATAGCGGTAATAACACCTTTTCAAATTGATTACCGTCTATGTCACGTAGGCTAGGGAAGACCTCGCTGACAATGGGTTAAGGTTAGGTAACGTGGGTGTTTTCATTTATGGCCATCTATAACTTGCGTATTAATGTCGTGAACGCAAACTGCAAACTTGTCCAAAATCTTGCCAGAAAATCTTGGTTATTAAGCTGGGAGTACACTAGACAATATGTGTATGGTATGTGATTGCTATTTCATGTTCAACCACCTAATATGTTCAAACCACGGCGACAGGCACAAAGTACGGTTAAGAAGAGACCAAATAACCATCCTTTTTCTGAGGAGTGACATGGACATTGTTCCTAAGCCAAGCTTTCTATCCACCATAGAAAATATATGGAATATGAAAGTATATCGAAAACAAAAATTCACAAGAAAACTATACCTTTAGTTCGGTTAACTTCTCGTCACATTTCAATGTGATCTCATTCACAGATGTTGTGGTCAATGACTTCATTGGAGATGACGTCACGAATGGAACACTGGACGGTGACGTCACCAGCGTCAAAATATCGCTCACGGGTGAAAGACTCTCCCTGGAAAAAGTAAATTGTGTACATTAAACGGCGAAAATGAAAGTAAACAACGTTGCCTTGTGAAGGTGCACGCTCATTCGTGAAATATGTTTTCACCATTCGAAAATAACATTCCATATCTTCACGTGACCATGTAAATTGATTAGAAGTCTCGTTATTGATGATATGAACGTGTACCAAAACATGTTGCGTTATAATCAGACAAACCTTTCAAGTGTCACCTCTGTTGATTTGCTTGGTGGATTTTTGCCAGTGGAGGATGATGAAGTTGTGTCAAGTGAAGAAACATCACATTCCCTGTAATAAAACATGTTTAAAATTTGTGGTTTAGCTTCATAGCTGCTGTATGAGAAAACAGGTTATAGTACATGAAGTACACATCATTGACAACGTACCATGTTTATTAAAACAAGGTCGCTGGCTGAGTACCTGCTAGAGTTTGGAAAATCCGCGTGAAAAAGTCTAGCGGGGTAGAGATCATAGTCGACTGTGCTGTCATATTATGTCAAATGTTGTGAGGGAAAATATAATAATAGAAAAGTTATCCCTAGGCAGGAAAATTACATGTGAACGATAGCTCTCTCTAGCTCGGGTACTCTGTGGTACCCTACCCCAAGTAGAGGCACCCTATCTTAATGTGAACAGGAAACAATAAATGTCTTATTTAAAAATCTGTCTTTACCTTTTGATTGTGAGTCCTCCTGTAAGCGACACGGCTGGGATTTTGGCCGCGGCAGGTTTGACTGTGTTTGATAAGGCGGGAAAAGACTGGAGAGGAGGGCGGGGAAATGGTGCAATGGGGATTGGTGAGGAGGTAGCAGGTGCCGTGGTGCATGCTGGTCGGATAACTTTTTTGGTGATGGCAGATGGGGATGTTTTCGCAGGAGCTGGTAAAATCGAGGCTAAACGGCGAGGAATGTTCGGCTTGGGTGGAAGCGACTTGGGAAGGATGATGGGTAATGAGCGACGAGCGGTCGTTTTGGTCAGCGGGCTTTGTCCACGTGCAGTGCTCGTGGCTGTTGTGGTTGTAGTTGCTGTTGAGATTTGTGAAGCATCCGAGGTTACAGGACGTACTATGTTTGAGGACGACTTAAATAAAAATAAAGAAATAACATAGAATAAATATGATAAAAGGTGTGCGGCCATAAGAGTTTTTAAGACAATAAAGAATTTGGTTTATTATATCTTTAGAAGATGTAAAGTAACAATGAAAGAATTATAAAAACTATATATTTATTGACTGTATCGTAACAAAAGCCAGTGTGTATAACCAACCTGAGGTTTCTGTTGTAGAGTATTCTTTAGCGTTGTCGCCAACGAAGATTTCGGTGATAAAGTAATAGTGGGAGAACTTCGAGGTATTTGAAGGGGTTTGGAAACTGGTGTGGTGCTTGTGTCTTTGCCTAAAAGAAGGAATTTCGAAAATGTCATATCCAGTTAGTATAGTTTATGAACACTTCATAGTAGTGTTACACCCTAGTAGCCTAGTACACGCTGTACCGTAGCGTAGTAGCGAAGGTAGAAGGGCCTGATTAATCAGGTTGGTATTGCGGGCTCCATGTGATTGTTAATGTTCGGAAATCAGTTTGTAAGAGCTACAAAACACACATTTTCAAAATAATGTACCTTAGTTTCGCAGACTGCAAGATAGCCGTGGAATTTGCATAAATGTAATTTGGCGATGTATTTTGGTCTGTCACAATTCGGTGCTGGATGAGCTGCATGCAGTAGCCCACATATATTTCGCTCATTTTGCTGACCCATAAAATGGCAGCCAGGAGAGATATGAGCCCCTAATACTATGGTGTGAGACTAACCCTTTATATAGCTAATAAATTTGGCAGTACAAGATTTCTGCAAGCGCAACTGAGATGTTTAAATTTGAAACGGATTGTAAAACATATTATGAAATAAAGCTTTTAAACAGTGGCAGTATATTCTAAAAATATTTGTATTTCCCTAAAACAGCGCACCCCCTTGCTTTAAAGATTTGTGAACATTTTGAGTTAAAAGTAAGATAAGCAAGTAAGGGTCGCTTTACACATCAACCATTTCTGAGCGTCAGAGCAAGACTAATAACTTTCACACAAAAGAAATCGCAAAGGAAGGAGGTCGTAATAAAAAGAAAACCTACCTTTAGTTTTATCAATCAATGCAGGAGTCAAACTTGTCGAGGGAGTTGATGAGGGTGGCCTAAGTCGAACAATTGGAGCGACTGGTTTGAACTTTGGTTTTTGTTTCTGTTTCACCAAATTTAACCTTGGTCTGTTTTTGTTACCACTTAGCACTGAAGCATGAGCCTAAAAAACATTCACATCAATTATATGTTGTGCACTTGGGTATCTCATATGACGTCACTTGGGGACCCAACTTCCGTCCGAAGGATCACTTAGGGCTTTTTTATGCTTTAAAGTCTTTAATTTCTTCCAACTATTCTACAAAACTGTTTACACATGTAATTGTGCATTTACGAGCAATGTTTTATAGTAGATATCTCAGTTCAGTGAAACTGTGCAGCAATGTCATGTGATTGAAACCCACTGGAATGTCACATCACCAAAACCTATGAATTTCTCTTTATTTCACCAATTATCTCTGATAAGAATTGAGCACAAATGAAAGCAATAAAATGTTTATTTTTGAACGACATTTCGATGTCATTACCACTGACCCTCATTACAACAAACTTTGAAAATGATGCAAGGTGACATCAAAACGTCGTTCTGCTGTAGTATTTTATTGCTTTCATTTTTTGGTGAATAGTTTGCCTTTGTTCAGAGAAGTACAAATATGATCAGCAACTTTAAATTGTGAATTTCTGGACGTATCAACTTTGTCTTTATATAATGACAATTTAGTAATTCAGACAGCGCCATCTCATTATTATTGAACAACCAGAGCGGACCACTTCAGAGAAAAAAAACTAGTATCGTACGGACTTCTTGATGAGCTCACGACATTTAAATTGATCTGTAAACCCAATGAAAACTCCTAATAAACATTAAAATACATGCAATATTCAGTCAATTGGGCCGATTCTTGAGTTCGCGTTGTAAATTACTTCTTTTGAAAGTGGTCTCCACGAAGTCCATTTTTCGTAGTTATTGTTACCCCCAATCCATATTGAGTTTAGTGGTTTCACAAAAAACGATTGTTTATTCACCTTTTCATGCTTCCAAAATGACCTTGTGCCTGCATCAACAACTTTTGTCATACAACATTTGACATGGTTTTTGAAATACCTACCTGTAAACAGCTGGCTGGCAGAGTTGCAAAGTGTTTACTAACATTTGTTGCCATGGATACTGAAGATGATGTTTTAGAACCACCTAAAACTATAGGTTTGGTGGGAAGTTGCTGACCAATAGTTGCCGGATGACCAATTTTCATGGAGACTGATGAAAGTGGAGTGGTTGAATTTCTTTCTTGTTTTGTTTGTAAAGATGTTGAATATTTTGTGACTTCTCTTGGCAAAGTTGGTGAAGATGATGACGAAGCTACCGTTGAATATGTTTCTTTTGCAGATGTGGTTTTGGAAGATGAAAGAACTACTTTTTGCACAGGTCGAGGACTCGTTGTTCGCTGGCGTTTTCGCGCCTTTAAATCATCATCCTCTCGCTCTCTCGCCTTGGACACTGAAACAACATTTTAAATATTAAACATTGCAGACATGCGTACTAGACAGGTTTAATAAAGTATAGACAAAAGCGAAAGACTGGTGAATTAGCAAAAGTTTAAAAAAACAGCCGTTTTGAGCCAAAGTCTTTCATCAACAAGAGCGAATGAAGATCGGTCATTCTGTCTTTATTCGCTCAACTGAAAGGCTTCCGTTGGGTCACACTATGTTGGCAGTTAAGTACCGTTTCGTTTTTGAAATTTACATTTGACGCTAAGACTATGAAGTAAGGTTAGGATCATGGTAGAAAAGTCAGGAACTTTGACAATCTTTAGCGTATTTTGTCAGTAAATAACAATTGAGAGAATCTTAATACATTGTGTGAGCAGTAAAATGAAGCACTTTTATAAACTTTCCGGGCCATGTATCGCAAAATTTAAAAAAGGAATAACACCTAATTGAGAGGCAAAAAGCCGAGAATCGTTAGGTGCGACCCCCCCCCTGCCCCAAGATATATGCCCTTGCTTCTTCTTGTAGAACGTCGAAGACACTCAAGATTTAAGCTAACACAAGAATACTTGGTATTTTTAGAATCTGTTGTATGTTTTGTTCCCCATAATTGACAGATGACCTTGATTTTGTTCAACTTACCATTGAGAGAGGAGGAGATAGTTGCATTTAAACTAGCAGCTTGGTTGGCTGCGGCAGTTGCAGCTCCAGTGAACGCTGTTTGTGGTACAAGACGAGGCATCAAAGGAACAACACGTCTACCTTCCGATTCCCATTCTACTGCTGCATCAGTGCCACACACACTGAATGACAACAAAAAAGTAATTGAAACATGTTGAATATCCGTGGTAAAAAATGTTACACCAAGTGAAAATTCTTATATACCGAACAGGGCTGAGTTGTTCAAAGGTGGAATAGCGCTAATAATTCTTTGTTGAGAATAGAACAAGATGTCGTCATGCTATGACGTCATAAAATTACTCACCATTCTGCAATCATCGATAAACGATCATCACTAATGGCCCGACGAATTTCAGCTCGATGGCGCTCTGTTGAAATGCTGCAGAATATAAGGCGTTTATGATAAAATTTTACGCATATAACCAACATGACATTTTTTATTGAGTGGTTACGACACAAAATGCTTTAATGCACAATTGTAAAGTTCATGGTGTAATGTATTTTTGAAAGAAATGATGTTAAGTGCCATATTGCAGCGCAAAATGACGACACTGAACAAATTGCGGTCAATGGACTAAAAATAATCCTTATCACTGACGTCATTTTGTTGCAAATTCGTTCGCAGTCATGGACCATTTTCCCACCTGGCGGCCACGATTTCAAATACTTAATACTTAAAGGAGCAGGGGGTTAACGCACGCATCTTTTCTGCCCATAACGATACATGTTCGGAAATGTAAGAAAAACGCTCAGAACAATGACAACAATACGCTCGAAACAAAATCCTCTCTAACCACTCGTCTGATGTGTTTCTAAACGTGAGGCGGCCATATCAAATTTTGTTAAACTTGAAAAAGAAAAGATGCGCACTCGATGACACTACTCCTTTTAACATAACGTTATTCAAAGAAAATTACACCACACTATTTTTTATCCGGTCCGTAAGCAAGTTGATACTGCAATCTGATTGGCTACCATACCGGTGAGCCCATACGAACCTCTCACGGATCATACGGACCTGTGCCGGGAGATTTAAGTAAAGAGAGGGGAGGTAAAAAATAAAAATACTATTTGCCGTTTCGTCATTTTTTTGTTTTGTTGCAACGTAAAGAAAGAAGGCACTAGTCCGCGTGCAGGGTACAAAGGCGCTGGAAAACGTACTAGTCTCAAATTACATATCAGCAGATTTGGCGGTTCACAATGCTACCTTCTTTCACATTTTCAACCTTTAAGGTTCACATTGTTGACGCATCACTAAAACGTTTTTATTTCCAATTTAGTTTAGTTTGAAGTGCGTAGTTTTACCTTAGTTGTTCACCCAACTCTCGGAGAAGTTTCTTTTTCCCTCTAACAAGTCAACATATTATATAGTATGTGAGGGTGTTATCAATATAGTGCCAAATGTTTGAAGGCCTAAATATACTGCCTCGTACTGCTAAAACTTCTATAATCACGGAAGCAGTAAGTTCATATATAGATAACCATTTGTGGTCAGACACGGTCTTTATAGATTTTACTCTGGCTAATTTTACTCGTCAATGTGGACCCTTCTGATCTCAAAGGGTTAAGATTACCAAGAAATTACTTGGGGCAAGATAATTTCATCCAGTTACCTGTCTAGTTCTCCTTGAGCTCTCAAAGCAGTAACTAAAGCTGAATAAGCCTCCAACTCTGAAAAAACAAATAAACCAACAAGAAACAGTTATTTATGCCAGATAATCGTATATTGTGTCGATCCTTTTGAAGATCATCTGCACTACATTGATGGTCCCAAAAGGACGAAACGGTTCCCTCTGTAGTTAGATACGCTCCATGACCTGATGGGGAATTTTCCGAGGCCATGTTGAGCACTCTACCCATTGCAAGACTATGCTATTAGCCCTTGCGCAAAGCTTACTGCGCATGCGTAAATTTGAACACTGTGGAATAGTTTCGCTGTCCCACAATTTGTTGGACGGCGGACACATCGTATAATACGTCAATGTTTGCTTCTAAAACTCATTTGCACTATACTCAGGTGTGTCCCCAAAAAGACAAAACGGTTCCGTCAGTAGTTAGATACGCTCCATGAGCTGATGAATAAAATGCGGCCGAGTAAACCTACATTTAATACTGTCTGGAATTTGAGGCTTTTTATATTTGGCTTTTACCTCAAAATGTTTTTTTCGCTAAGTCTGTGCAAAAGAAGAAACAAGTTTGTAGCGTTTTATCAGAGTGCCTTCAAAACAATGCTTCAAAATGACACGCAATATTAGGTTATGGATTAATGTACCAACACAAGAAAAGTGCAAAGCATATATTAACCAAAAAACAGAACAAACTCTGGTTATATCATATTACATTAAATTGCATATGTTTAACAATCTGTGATTATTTTAGCTTCCAATGGCTCATAAATGCAAAGACCTTTGTTATCATTTTTTGACAAATACACTACATCACTAGCAAATACACTACATCACTAGCAAATACACTACATCACTAGTAAATACACTACATCACTAGCAAATACACTACATCACTAGCAAATACACTACATCACTAGCAAATACACTACATCACTAGCA